>CM025625.2:1310704-1340841 GCA_014621495.2 Entosphenus tridentatus
TGGCTGGTGTGACACGCCAGGTGGGGTTGTACTGTAGTGCGCGCCACGCCCGGTGGCCTTCTAGGGCCGTTACTACCCCCCTCCGAGCATCGCGATGAAGTCCGTTGAGAGACCCCCCCCCCCCCACACGACTCGGTGGGTGGGGGGGGCCCTCACGTGGCTTCTGGTACACGACGAAGGCGGCGGTGAGAACCGCGGTGCCGGGCCACCTGTGTGTGTGTGTGTGCGTGTGTGTGTGCGTGTGTGTGCGTGCGTGTGTGTGCGTGCGTGTGCGTGTGTTTGTGCGTGTGTTCGCGTGCGTGTGTGTGCGTATGCGTGCGTGTGCGTGTGTGCGTGTGAGCGTGTGTGTGTGCGTGTGAGCGTGTGTGTGTGCGTGCGTTCACGTGCATACCCGTGGGGAGCGGTGGCGCAGCGGTTAATGTGCCGCACCACAAACACGGCGGCCCCAAAGTTCGATTCCCGCCCACGGCCAGCATCAGCGATGATTATCTAAATCGGTCCTGGGCCTCCCCTAGATCGGCTCGGCCACAAATGAGTGTGTAAACATCGCCACTGGGGAGACAAAGGCGGTCGGGCGTGGTGCTGGCAACCCACCACGCACGCGTGTTGTTCCGGCCTTCAGAGGTGCTGCTCGCTAACACCACTTGCCCCAACCGTCTGTGAAAGGCTATACAGGGGATCTTTGTCTTTGCGCACTCGTGGCCGAGTGTGCGGAGTGCATGGAGTGTGCTGGAGTGTGCGTCTCCCCTTTTAGACCTCGCTCTCTTATCGCCACATTCGCTTTCACCACCCTCACATTCTTGGCATTGCTGGCCTCAAGCGCACGCCTCTGAACCTTTCTCTCGCGTCCGTCCGTCCGTCCGCTTTGTATATACATATTTTGCGGCTTAAGCTCTGGTTACCTGGAGTGAATTGAATAATTGCAAGCGGCGTTACGGCACAGCGGCGTTCTTCTTCTGCTGCATCTTTCGCGTGACCCGGGAGAAGCTGACAATGACTGGGGACGTCTCCTTCGGCCATCCACTTGGCGGCTTTCCTGGGATGCCCCAGTGGAGAAGCGGACGTGCCTCCCGCAACAGATCGTAGTGGGCAGGTCGATGCGATGCCCTCCACGGTCCGGTACTCACGGCCACGGTGGTCAGTTGTTAGCTACCTCGCCTGGCTGTTACAGGAGGTCGCGGGTTCAATCCCTAACCATGGCGCCTGGACATTTTTGGAGTTTGCGTGTTCTCCCCTTCGTCGCGTGGATTTTTCTCCAGGCCCTCCGGCTTTTCGCTCCACATTTAGAATCGATGTGCAATTAGAGTAGTTGCCTGCTATAAATTTCTACGTGATAAGCCACTTTGTTGGGCTATCATTTGCGATGGCCAGGTCGCTTCTAAAAACAGAGCTTCACAGTTCCGTGTGGGCCTCGCCTGGTTAAAAGTTACAAAAAAATCTACATCCGTGCAGACTGTGTGGGAAAGTGGCGTTCATGAGCGCCTGGTAAAATAAAGAAATACAAGTGTATAGTTTAGTGTAATCTGGATGTAACATTCAGCGGCAGTTGAAGCACAGACAACCAAACCCCCCCTCTCAATCCAGCAGTGGATGAGACAAAGTGCCCGTACGCTCCGTTGGCCCGATGCATTGCGTCGAACGCGCTCTGATCGATTTGCGGTTGTCGCCGCGATGGGACGCATTCACGTGCTGCGCTCGTTATCCCGCGCGAAAGGCCTCGCTAGAGTCTCGAGACTCCTGCTCAGGAGGGTCCTGCCAAGTTTTCGCAGTTGGAGGAGGGTGGGTGGGTGGGGTGTATGATTGCGATGTCGATTAATAAAAAAAAACTAATTCGGGGCCACGTCCGCGCTCGCGAGGCCAAGCCGAGCTCCCCGGGTCCCCAAAAGGCACTTTTGTCTTGGAAATCCCTCAGAAGCGGGGTAGGCTTTTTTTCTCCCCTCGCCTTTTGCACTGTACACGCAGCTGCACTGCGATTGGGCCGGGTGAGGTTACATAAGTGGCGACAGAGGTGGGTGGCAGGGGGGGAGTCATGGGGGACATTGCGCCCCCCACCGCCCCCCCCCCCCGCTCGGTGGGCATTCGCAGACGTCATCCGCCCACGTTGCTGCTCTTGCTGGGAACGCGTGTCCAACGTTGGGGGGCAATGGGGAGGTCCCTTGGGGAATGGGGTGGGGGATGAAGGTGGTCCTCCATCAAAGGAGCAGGGCTGCTCGCGATGACCACTCCGGCTGAGCCCCCGTCTGGCCGAGCACGAGTCCCGCCTCGCGTATTCACGTCTTGCCGCGGGGTCGTCGGATTATTCCTGTCGAAGCAAAGATTCTGATTCTGAGATTCGCAGTGACCCCGTGCGTTCCAATTGAATGTGAAGTTACACGTTTAGGGACTCCGCGGTGGCGAGATGTTAACTACCTCACCTGGCAAGCAGGAGGTGGTGGGTTCCAGACACCCGTGTATTTGTAGTCTGCATGTCTCCTCGTGGTCGTGTGGATTTTTCCCCTCCACATTTAGAGTATTTGGCTGCAATAATTGTCCACGTGATAGGCCGCTTCGTTGCGCTCTCATTTGTGGGCCAGGTCGCTTCTGAAAAAGAGCTACATCGCTCAGCGGGCCCTTACATGGTAAAATACAAAAATTAATTCTAAGTTCAATTTCTTTAGCCAGGTGACAACTCAAGAGAGCACTGGGATAGAGTTCTCGATTGCGAGTGTGACCTGGGTCACGCGATGTCTCCGTCAGGTGACCGAGAAATGCCGTGACCCCAGAGTTTTAAAGCGAACCCCGCCTGCAAGATGGCATCATCACAGCTAATTCTGAGCTCCCTCTAATTTGCCGCTACCACACGAGGGCGGGTGGTGGTGCATCTTATCACGTGCCCTGCTACGGGGGGGTGGAGGCGGTGTGGGATGTTAATCGCAAGTGTAAATCAATGTTGTTAGCCCCTCTCGGAGGTTGAAACGCCAATTTGAGCGTTTAGCCAGATGTTGAATCCGCCCTTTGGCGGCCAGTTCTGAGGCCGTTTGAGTCGCTGCTTTTGGCCATCCTGGTGTGATCTTGGGCAGCTGCTGGCCCAGTTACAAGCCCCCCCCCCGCCCCTAAGCCTGACCCGGTCTCGTTCATGATTTTTCGCCACATTGTTTGGTGATGCTGCTGTTGCTGCGTTGGCATTGGTGCCAAAACAAACAAACAAACAAAAAAACACAGTCAACACACTCGTCAAGAACACTGCCTCAAAATAAAATACGTATGTAATTAATCGGTAACTTTTTCGGCAATGGATCATCTTCATGGTTTTAGGTACTGTGAAGAAGCATCTGTCTCAACAATAATAATTATAATAATCCTTGTTTGCCCAGGAAAGCCTCACCGAATCTCACACCTCTTCCCCAAGAGTGTCCTGTAGGATTGGCTCTTATTGAGTTGATACCCAGCCAAGAAGGGGTATTGGCTTTCGAAGTTTCAGTGGTGAGTTGTGAGTTCTTGTTCAGAACCACACGGCCAGTCCCACAGCTTCGATGGAAAAGAGTTCAGTGAAATATTCTCCCTCATATCTACAGTAAGCCTTGCCCTTGACACGCGAGAGATTACCGTGCATTCTAATCACCACAGTTGAAGCTCGCTAACACAGTCTCACTCCGTGCCTTTTCACAAAGCTAGTATTTCATATTTTTATCGCCCGTAATAGTTACTTTTCTAAATCTAAATTATCTCAAACCCTCAGAAACAAAAGCTAAATAACCCTGGATGTGTCCCAAGGGGCCCTTTGGTGTGGACGGCAGCCCAACAGGTGGTGGAGGGAACAGGACAGCAAGGGCTTAATTCAGTGCCCCACACTCTAAGATTTGCTGTATCGTCTCAACTCTGATTTTAATGGAGACACCGGGGTTTTAACGAGCGGCGGGGCGTGCAGCGGCACACGATGGTTTGGTGCGCTGCGCTACCCAACTCGGCGACCCGAGTTCGACTCCCGACGGCTCACATCAGCAACAAGCGGCTGGTCGTGCGGTCTTCCCCCTCGCGCTCCCTTCACCCAGCGTGTTGTTGACGTATGGTGGAACGACTCCGATTATAACCCGCTCGGGACGTCAAGAGGCCATCATCCAGTAATGGATTGACAGGCCCACGTGTGTGTGTGTGTGTATATACATAAAGAATACATTTAAGTAGCGTAGCGGTCAGCGCTACGCTGCGCTTAGAACCGGCCGACCCGAGTTCGCATCCCGCTCACGGCCAAAACTGGTGATGATTATCTAAACCGGTCCTCGGCCTCCCCTAGGTCGACTCGGCCTCAAATGAGTACCCAGTGCGTTGGCTGGGAGTGGCGCTGGCCACCCAACCTCTCGTGTGCTGTGCTGGCCTTCATAGGTGCTACTCGCTAACAGCACTTGCCCCAACAGTTTGTCAAGGCTATACGGGGGGTGGGGGTGGGAATCGTTGCTTTTGTCTTCGACAGTGTATATTTATATTCATTTAGTTACCAAAGCTGCCATGTCGTGAAAAGCCAGTGGGATCGCGCAGCTAGGACATGCCACTCCAAGCGACGGTGGCCGGTGGCCCGCGGACAAACGACGGTGGCGGTGGCAGCGGTGGCGGCAACCGAGGGAGGCGAACGGAGCACGCGGACAGCGGCGGCCGCCGCTGGGGTGGGAGCGATGACACCGTCTCGAGGAAACCCGCGAGACGATCGCGGCGGCTCTTGGGGGCAAAGGCCTTCATCCGGCGGGGGGCGTGGGGGTCAGGGTCTCGGGTGCGGCCCTCGCTCGCCCCTCCGCGATCGCGTGCGGTTCGACGGCGCTACCGCGCCGTGCCCGTGGCCACGTCAAGCCGCGGGCTGCATCAGGCGGAGCGGCCTCGGACTCGGGGGATAATCCGCGCGCCCCTTGCCGTGCCAACGGCGGGGGGGGGGGGGGTTTAAGGGCCCCCCCCCGGGGGGGGGCCCCGGGGGGGGGGGGGGGGGGTTTAAGGACCCCCCGCTGGCGTGGCGCGCCGGAGGACGGAGCGGTGTTTTAGCTGGCGGGGTTTGGCCGGCGGGGTTTTTCCCGTGCCGATTTCGGGTGGACAGAGCGTGGGCAGCGGTTGGGGGGGGGGGGGTGGGCGGCAAGCACGGCGAACGAAGCCACCTCGAAGCGCAACGAGAGCGCGCTCGCCGATGACCGCCGCCTCCGATCGCGAAGAGAACGGCGTGCGCCCCGACTTTCTCGTCCGTTCGCGGGCGGCAGACTTTTGGCGTTTAGCGCTCGGACACATTGCCCCGTGCGAGAAGAAACTGCCTGAAGAAGAAGGAAAGTTACAGTCGACGTTCGTGGCAATGGACCACTTCTTCATTCGATGTGCCGTGAAGGAGGAGGGCCCTGGCCCGAAATGTCACCTGTCTGATATATTATTTTGTTCATTTCATTTTCGAGGGCACGGCGTCATTGGCGCTACCTGCGCGTACTGTACACGCAGACACTGAGCAGCGGGGGCCGCGGAGTTTCCAGACACTCGCGCATCACTCTCCGCCCCCCCCCCCCCATTGCCCACAACGTCTTAAAAAAAAGGAACCGGTCATTCTGGTGCATTAACTGGGGCTGAATGGTCTCTCTGTTTGCCAGAGTAGCTGTCACCTGTCGGGAGGAATGCTTTGTGGTTCATTGATAAGGGGGGGGGGCGGCGGGGGAGGGGTGGGCAGTGGGGGGGGGGTGCTGTCTGATGGGACGAGCGACGCAGCTGGAGTTGAATTGGCGCTGTGCTCTGATCCACCGCTCCGATCTACCGCTCCGATCCCCCGCTCTGATCCACCGCTCCGATCCACCGCTCCGATCCACCGCTCTGATCCACCGCTCCGATCCACCGCTCCGATCCACCGCTCCGATCCACCGCTCTGATCCACCGCTCCGATCCACTGCTCCGATCCACAGCCGGGATCCCCACCGTGTGCCTCGTGGTGTTGAAGGTTGACGCGCTGCACCCGCCCGCTCCTTCTGCCCGCTCGCCCTCTCGGCTCCACGTTGCTGCCCTTCCTCAAGGAGGGCTTGTTTCAGGATCGGAATGTGGTCCGGCATGTGGCCTGGGGAGGGGACTTATCAGATGGATTTAATAGTGGGGGGCGGGGGGGGGCAGGGGATTGAGGAGATGGTGGTGGTGGCTCAAACTCAAAAGGGAGAGGCTGTTCCAAGTTTTCCCTCTCATGCTGGATGCAACTTTCGTCGCTGTACCGATCTTATCGGGATTTAAAGCGTTGGGTTTTTTTTTTCTCCGCCTGTTGTGCGCGCCATTCACTGGTGCCCGGCACGGGGCACAACGGAGCGACAGATTTGAGGGCTCGTTGGAGGGAGGGCTCGGTGTGGAGGGTTGGTGTGGAGGGCTCGGTGTGAAGGGCTTTCTCTCTGTTTGGTTCCACGCCGTCGATATACAGGCAGGTCTGCCGATAGCGGAGAGCGTCTGAGGAGATGACGGACGGAATGTGGGAACCGCCACATGTCTATCTCACGTGTTGAGTCTCCAATATGAAGCGAATGCCCATCGGCTGAATAGATGGAGTTTTGCTGGAGTGAGTTTTTCAAGAGCGAACTGTGGACCTTTATTCCGGCACTGCCGTTGATCGACGCACTTTAAATCGCAGGCGTGATTTAAAGTGCAACGTCCACGTGCGTGGGCATGAAAGTCCATCTTCTGTGTTGAGTGGCGCGTGAGCACAGCAGCGACAACAACAAAACGAAAGACAAAAGCATGAACATCGCAGAGAACGTCGATGTCCTTCATGAATATTGCAAACGAGGTATTTAACGGTCGTATACACAAAGCGCGTGCGTGTGAGAACAACAGGTGCCATTAGCAAGTGCGCATTTGGACACAGCGCCAGTTATCGCCGTTCCGAATTATCTCGATTTCGGAAACCCCCTTCGAACCTTGAACACGGCTCGTAAGTGGCTGTAGCTCGGTCCATTCTGACTGCAATAACCCCAAATAGGCTCCTCCGCTGAAACTCCGCACGCCGCGAAGTGTCGCGCCACGCCGGTGAGAGACCGAAGAAGCCGTGCGGTGTGCCTGGAGCGCGTGGCACCCTCTTCTCGGGGCCTCTCCTTACACCGCCCTCTTTAGCCGAGCCACGGGAGAAACTCGCGTGCATCGTGGGAGTACGATCACAATGGGAGAAACTGCACAGATAGAGGGGCCCGTCGGTAGCCTACTTGCTGTACTGCCTGCAGGCGTCTCTTTGCATGGCGGGCGGGTGTTGCGCTTTGTGGGCATGATCTTTGCGCGAGCCACCAAGCCTGCCGTCTCGTCGATCGCGGGCGTGCGTGGGCACGACGGCCAATGTTGTTTGCAATATCTTCCCCTGTTTTTGATCCCGATTTGGGCAAAGTAGTTGTTCGTTTGATCGCTCCACTTTGCTTTTGTCAGTTTGGCGGGCCGGGTCACTCATCTTTGCAATTGAGACTCGTCTCTTGAGTTCTCACCTGGTTAAACTAAATACAATTGAATCACGACGTTTCGGGAGCAACACAAGCGATGGGAAAGCAACATTCGTGTGAGAACAAGAGGCGCCAACATGCTTTCCCATCTGGATGCTTGTGTTCCGAAACGTCGTGATTCAATATATTTTCTACCTACGTGACTTTGCCGAAAGAACCAAAGAGTATGGATTCCTGCAGTCACGAAAGCTTCAAATCACGATTAAATAAAATTGGCCATGTCATTAAAGCTGAACTTGAAACTCACTTGGATCTCTCACGCAGAGAGGTGCACAACCTCCTTGTTCAACAACGGCCCCACTGAAGCAGATGTCACTGGGCTACTTCTGAGTTCCCTTTCGAGTGACGGTTGGCTACGTACGGTACGAAAGAAGTTCGCACAAAAGGCAATTGCACTTTACCACTCCCCTGCCACCAAAGGGAAATGTTTGTCGTGGATTTTAGCCAAAATTAGCACGGAATACAATTTCATGCGCTGTTTATTTTGCGCATTCACTGCTGTTTAGGCCGAGACCATACACTCGCCGCTCCACGTGAGAACCCCGTTTAATCACAGGCGGCTGACCTGGATTCAAACCCAGGCTCTGAGCGGCGGTGACCTCTGAGCCGCGTGGAGCTGCCTGCCGGGCCGTGCTGGCTGGTGCCACCCCCACACACAGCGAGGCGTGTGTGGGCGCTCGTGTGACTGTAAGCACACCGCAGAGTTAATAAGTGATCGATGGAACGCGACTCACCAATGTGGATGATTACAGTCACATCGTGGGGTTGTGACAAGTGGCTTTCGTGGGGGAGTGGGGGGCGGGGAAGGCCCTCATCCAGCAGTGGATTGACCGACGACAACTTTTAAACGTGACTTGCATCTCGGGAGGGTCTTCGTCGCGAAGGCGCCCCTCGCATCGTTCCCAAAGACGGGAGGCGATGACGTTTTGGCCGACCGACCTTCAACAAGAGGCACGCTTCAGTTGTTCATGTAACCTCGCAACAAAAGTCAAGCAGATGACACACGGCACAGTACCACCCCCCGTGGTGGGACGCACACACTGCACCTCCGATTAGCGCCGTTGGCCACGTACGAAGGAGGTTCGACATACGTGCATCCATGCTATCTTTGGGACATTTTTTGCCAGGTTCAAGACGTTGAAAATACTGTGTTTTTACCCTTTCTGGCAATTGAAACTTGAGAGGCGCTAGGATGTTCAAACACCAAATGGATATCTTTTTTGCAAGGCGTCAAGTCTGCATTGACCACACGTACTTGTGGAAAAATCATTGAAACACACATGCTCTGATAATCTATGCATTGTCTTTGAAACCGATTGTCCTACGCCATATAATACAAAAAACACAGTCGAAGCAGAGCATGTGAATGGGGTAGTCTTTATTCTCGTAACGTAGAAGGGGGTGAAGCGGTAGAATGCGTCTGAGTCACTGACCCGAGTGAGGAGAAGGCACCAATGAAACCGCCGTGAGTATGCAAAGACATCAATGTGAAACGATCCCGCCACAGGTAATGATCGAACAGATTCGCTGACTTGCAGACTGTGTCGCCATCGTTATGCCCGTGAGGCCTGCTGTACGATATCTCAATTTAACCTTCATTGTTTTTGCAAACGCCCCGTGACCAAATCACCTGGAACGCACCCAATCCCGTCACATCCCGGGAGCTAAGCAGGATTTTAGCCTGGATAGCACTCGGATGGGTAACCGCTACCGTGCATAACAACAGGTGCTGTCAGCTGCCCTGGTGGCTACGTTGTCAGCTGAGTTGTGCAGTGCAGCACCGTCCATTGTTCTACTGTACTTCTATGCTCCCCGCCTTCACCAACCCGCACCGACCAGTGTGAGGGCAATGACAATCCCCATGAGCCACATGGCATGGAGGGGGCTCCTCATCCAGCAGTGGATAGCCACGAGGATTGTTCACGTAAAAAGGGACTTTGATTGAACGAGTTTTGAACTGGAGTTGTCCTAATAGAGGTTTTTTTGGGGGTTAGATCGCCTAAATATAAATGTGGTGTTAAACCCGCCACCAACCGACACAGCCATTTAGTAAGGTTTGTCACGTAAACATAACGTGCCAATTAGTTACTGCTTCAGCACACCTGGTGTGTTGGAGAGTAGCGACAGGTTAAAACAACACATTTATATTATTTACGTGATCTAACCCCAAAAAAACCCGTCATGGATAATATTGGCCACGAAAGCCTTCGTGTTAAACTGGAGTTGCCCTTTTCGTGAATGTGGCGAAGTGGAATCCCGACCGCTGGCACGGGCTGGGTTGGCTTCACTCGTGGCCTGTGATCCAGCACTGTGGATGCAGCGAGGCTTGGCGGATCGCCACACAAATGTCGTGAAGCTCCCTTCTCGTGAGCGCCGAGGCCACCATACCCTGGCACGCCAGGAGATGGCGGTACAGCAAGTGGACTAATCTCCCGTCTGTTTACATCTGTAGGGGGATGATGGAGTGTTGCACCCTTCGCACATGAGGTTTTTATTTCCTCGTATTCCGATTTCCTCATTCGTGGGGTTTGGCCAAACGTCCCGATTTGAAGGTCGCGGAAACTCGGGCATTTCTTGCCGCCAAATTCTGGCTGCCTTCCCCCGCTTATCTGTTGTTTCTCGTGCCTCTGAACCTCAGTAAACTGCACGCTATAAATGTGTAACCCTATTTTTAACGAACGCAACACATTAAGCAACCCGTAATACCATCGGGATTGATTACCGGGCCCGATGAGCGCCATTTACGATGTTTTGCCAGTCGCTCTTTTACGACCTCGAGAAAGAGAGCGCACGTACGTTGGGCCCCCTTGAGTGACTCGCCGGTTAATGGAGTGCGGCGTTGAGAGGGTGCCCGCTGATGATTTTTGCCGCCTTTGTCCTCCTGTGTTGCAGCTTTACCACGTGGCCTACGTGCTCATCAAGTTTGCCAACTCGCCAAGGCCGGACCTGTGGGTGCTGGAACGCTCCACGGATTTTGGGCAGTCGTATGCTCCGTGGCAGTACTTCGCTTGTGAGTGTCCATTTCCATATCCCCCAACGGTTGTCGGCCAATGAATATGAAATACCATGCATGATATGCCTTCGCCTTTGTAGATGATAAAAGTTATTCTGAATCGGTGCATATTGGTAGAGTCATCCAAGTGGTCGCAAACTTAGGCCAAAATATGTAGATGTAGATGGGAATAATGTGTGTTAACCTATGGTTAATACATGGCTATCAAATGGGAGTGAGTTAATGGCATTAGCCTGGTCTTCATATAATTCACTTGGCTAAATTCCAGCTATTTTTATCCCAATCGTGCCAATCGCCGTCATTTCACGAGATTCTCTCCTTTCTTGGAGCAGTGCAGACCATTTGTGGTGGATATCGGCCTACGGAAGCGGATATATCACGGAGTTACCTCTGAGATCGATCCAAGTGGCCCCTGGGTCCATGCGCAGGAGAGGGCGGCACTTCCTGTCCGTTCATCGCATGAAAGCCAGGGCTGAGACCATCAATCTGGGTCCAATGACCTTCCCCAAATAAAATCCATCTTCTCCCCCCCACCTGCTCTGCTGAGTCCGTTGTTCCTGATACCGTCGTTGTCCCTGGTAATGCCGTCCAGAACGTCAGGATGTGGCAATGTATGATGCGGGGGAGGATGTGGAATACAACATATTTTATGTAAAAAAAAAACCCAGTTTAATCATAGGACACTGCCCGGATCCGATCCTCGGTTCTCAGTGGTGGCAGCTCAGCACTGCTCAGCACTGTGACCTTTGCGTGACCCAGTCACGTGTCCACCCTTGCATTGCTGAGTTTTCCCTCTGTTCAGGGAACGTTATTGCTCCAATTGTCTTCGCCAGCAACACACTCCCCAGAGCTGATGCAGTGATTGTGTCTCAATCGGATGCTTCCTTTGATCTCAGAGCTGTTTGCTGTGTTCTTCATGGGACCCCGGTTTATCAGCCCCCTCTGAGTAGATTGTTGTACGGATTATGTCTGCTAGTGTTTTTTTTTGTAACGCCGTATCTGATAAGAGCATGGGTGACTGCAACACAGTCAATTGAATCAAAGAGTTTGCTAACTAATCGGCGATAGACCAAAGGAAACGTGTTTTTATGTTTCCGGTGATCACATCTGGATGTGTGTGACGGTGAGACAAAAGCGGCCGAGCGTGGTGCTGGCCATCCACCCTTCATAAGTGCCCGCTAGCAGCACTTGCCCCAACAGTCCAGTCAAGGCTATACAGGGGATCTTTGTCTTTGCATCGGCACGCAATGAGAAGGTTACGAGTTTTAAATTCCAGTGAGAGGTCCACTCGGCCGCCCGTCCACCGTGTGGCCTTTGTGAGATGAGTCGTACGTGTGTGTGGCGGCAAAATATACAACAAATGTATTTGGTGACGTTTTTCCTGCTGCTGCTGCTGCAGTGGTGCAGAACAGAGGTCGCAAACGGGTTTTGATTCCTTACCCGTACCCGTACCCGGCCGTACCAGGGTCGCAAATGGGTACCCGTACCCGGCCGGGTACGGGTATCCGTTCCCTACCCGTACCCGTACCCTACCCGAAATGAGTGACAAACGGTTACTCACCAGTGACTCAATGCCTACCCGTACCCGGCCGCACCAGGGTCGCAAATGGCTACCTGTACCTGTACCCGGCCGGGTACGGGTAGCCGGGTATCGGGTAGGGTACAAGTATCGGGTACCCGGTTGCGACCTCTGGTGCAGAAGCACGGCAAGCATCAGCGAGGAAGGAGGGTCGTTGCTCAAAACGTCACCGAGTGTCTACTTTTCATTTCAAGGGTAGTCGCTGATGAATATGTTGAGTTTGACGGACAATGCAATAATTTTGGAGGAGCATAATCGGGGGGATGACGCGTGGAAATTCATAGATCTACTTCTGACGTAATTTGCACGTGGCCTCATCCACATGAAGCAAATTGCTTGGTGATGCCATGTTGGCAGTGGTGCCCAAGCACATAGAACAAAATCAAAACACTCCTTGTAGAGGCAGTTACATTTTGACTTGAAACTTTTCTGACTGCAGGAATTCATATTCTTGGTTCTTTCGGTAAAGTCACGCCCGTTGAAGACCGCTTGTGTCGCGATCGAAACGTCGTGGGTTTTTTGCTTTTATTATTTTCAATTTATACTTTTTCTTTCTTTTCTATCGACGTGACTTTACCGAAAGAACCAATAATATAAAAAACACTCCTCAACATATTCGTCGATTACACTGTGACCTTTAAGGGATAAAAACAAATCTTGAATTGGTGACGTTTCAGGCGGTGGCCCTTCTCTATAGCTCGTAATTGTCGTCAAGTCACCAGCGTCTGAAAAACGGAGAGGGCTGGTCCCCGCCATATGGCATTAAGGAGTTACCATCGCTGGCTCGGCACCACCGATAGGGGACGGGCCACCGCGCCACGCTCGCACTGAGCGGTGAGACTCGCCACGCGTGTAAAGGAACGAGGCGCCCCCGCGCTCGCGCCGCCCAGGGGCGACGGAGGTCGGCGGGTGACGCGGCCCTCGCTGGACTGGCTTCTGGGTGGCACAGTGGAAAGGCCCCGTGCGCGGCCGACCAACCTCCACCGTTGGGTTAGGGTGTTCGTTAAACGAACCGGCACGGCAGCTGTGGCACCGTTCAAACCATTGGCGATGGATATCCACCGACCTCAGATCAGCGGAGGTCTATGGGAAAGACGCACGACCACCGAGGGACGCTACCTCCGATTAGCACGGTTGGCCACGTGCGGTGCGAAAGAGGTTCAACATACACGCATGCATACCGTACGCGTGGCTTGGCGATCGCTCGCCGGCCGAATGGATAATAGAGGCTGACGTCAAACACCACTGCGTTCCGTTTGCAGTGGCTAATCAGAGTGAGCAATCGCACCACACAAACACATTTGATGCCATCTAGGCAGGCAGCACGAGTTCGGAAGAGTTCCGTTTTTTTGAATGGGCGAGGGTGGTGGAGCCACGTGTGTGTGTGTGGAAACGAGTTTTGACGGCGTTCAGCGGTTGGGAAAAAAACACATCACTTTAAAAGGGACCTTTTTCTTGACTACGCACGTGAAGAATAATCTGAAAGGGTCCTCGTCAGAGCCACCGTCGATCAAGCGCGAGAGGGTTCCACACGAGCAGCGCCGGCCGGCCGCGGTGCGGCGTCTTCGCTCGTTGAGCGTGCGTTGCCGCCCCCCCGCCCCACGCGCAGCTTCAAAGACGGACTGCTGGGAGCTGTTTGGAGCGAAGACCCTGGAGAAAATCCGCAATGACGACGACGTCATCTGCACCACGGAGTACTCCAGGATTGTGCCGCTGGAGGACGGAGAGGTACGCTCCACGACGGGAGGGGGGCGGGGGGGGTTTCTGTGCTCGTATTTTTTTTATTTCACGCCTGGGCCAGGCGATGCTGCTTTACGCAATACATCTGCCATCTGGTGTATTGCTTCGTTGAGTCCGTAGCCCTAACCTCATACTCTAGACATAACCCTCCATCGTTACCTTTTTCTCCCCGTCACGGTTATGGGCACGCTCATTCGCCAAATTTCGGAAAAACTGACCCGCAAATTGCTCGATTGGGATATGCATGGCAATTGTTGTCCACTACTGGCAGACCAATGCCAATGAGACTCGTCCTGCTCTCTTGACTCCTCACCTGCTAGAACAACATCAACTTCAACTGATAACACTCCCACTGCCCCATTGCCTGGGGACCCAATACCGACTCTGATTAGCCGCAGCAGTATTTTTTCAGGGCAGCAGTGATTTTTCACCGCGCGTGCAAACAAAAAAAGATCTAAATTGACTCAACTCTGAAAGGAGTGAGAGTGCCCACACTCTACCGCACCGCACGCGACCTGCCAGTCGGCTCACACGTGCCGGTGTTCATACTCACACTGCGTGCCTCATTTGGTCCGACTGCCACGCCGGGAGATCGAATCGAACCGGCGACCTCCGGATTGCAAGGCCGGCGTGACGACCCGTCACACCGCGGCGGCGCGCATATAAACGAGTACATAAGTAAATGCGCGTCGAATAATCTGGCCAACGCTGTGACACGACCGAACAATTCTTTCTACGGATGGCCTCTGCTCCCGGGGCCTCCCCTCGACCACACACCGCTCCACATGCAGTGACTGAACGATCCTCCCATCCGCTTCCAGGAGATTTCAAAAGCCCTCTCAGCAGCTGCGGCGCCCCCCCCGCGGGGGCGCGCGTGCGCATTGTTAGGGGCGCGTGGGTGCGCGGCACACACTCCACCCCCCCCCCCCCCCCACGGTTCTGTTGGAACCTCAACACAACCGTGGGGCGTTGGCCAATCGCCCCCACACACAATGGGGCACTGGGAAGTGAAAACGCACGTACGTACGTACACACATACGCACGCGAACACACACACACACACACGCACGTGAACACACACACACGCGTGCGCGCGTCACTGTGCACGCCCGTGCGTCCTCCAGCAGCAAGCGGGAGCACAAAGCGTCCACGGCAAACGGGCGCCCGCCAACCGTTAAAGCGCTACCCACGTACGTGCGTGCATAGTCTACATAGGCTGTTGGGGCAAGCGATGTTAGTGAGCACCTATTGAGTCAGGTATTGCACGTGGTGTGGCCAGAACACTGTCTCCCCCAGTGCTGATGTTTACACGCCGCACCAGGTACTTGGTTAAGGCGGAGTCGACCTCGAGAAGAGCATGGATGGGTTCGGATATCACTGGCTAATGATGAAAATACTTGATTATATAGAGGACTCCAGAGCTCAGGCAATTGTTGTTCGTGCCAGCTCACTGCCTGGCTGGTGCCTGCTAGCTTTGTCTATGCTTCCTCAGCGGTTGCGAGATGCAACTTGCATCAACGACGCCGCAACAAACTGAACATCATTATTGTTTACGTTGTGATAATAATGATTCTCATGAAATGCAGTCAAGGGCTCGAAACATGCGCGTGTCAATGAATGAAATAACGGCAAACTAGATTAGTGCGATTGTTATTATTCCTTTACTGCTTGCCAAATCGCAATAGGCTTGGGCAAATCATATTCTGCCGCTTTGTGAGACTCAAGCAGGATTCATCCCGTTGAGAGATTGGGCCTTGCCTCAGGCTAAGCCTGGACGGTGCTTGCAGGCTACTGCGGTGCTACATTACCAGCAGAGACCGTTGCCGCTAAATGTATCGTTGTAGCATACTATGCTCCTCCGTCTATGCTGCCCGTTTTCACCAACCCCGCACTGACCTCTGTGTAGTTAAGCATCTGAAGATACAACTACATGGCGCGACTTGTGGCGGTGGCATTATTGCCGTCGTTCGTCCGTGTCAATCGATGAGAACCATGGCAGGGTTGGGGGCTGTTTTTTGCGGGGAGTTTCGGAGAGAACCCCCCCCCCCCCCCCCAAGTCGTCCGGTCCTCCTCTCCCATTGTCTCGGCTTCATCTCGCCACTGGCGTCGGATGGGCCCCTGACCTCTCGTTGATCCAATTCCCGAGCAAGTTGCGACGCCAACGCCCCCGTCCATGTCGTGCCGTCGCATCCCCCCCCACCCCCCCGCCCACCCACCCACCCACCAGGTCGTCATCTCGCTCGTCAACGGGCGGCCCGGCTCCACGAACTTCTCCTACTCGGAGGTGCTGCGCGACTTCACCAAGGCCACCAACGTGCGGCTGCGCTTCCTGAGGACCAACACGCTGCTGGGTCACCTGATGGCCAAGGCGCAGCGGGACCCGACGGTGACGCGCAGGGTAAGCCCCCGGCCCCGGGCCCATCGGTCCGTCGTCGTTGTCCCTCGTACGTGAAGGTCGCCGCGGTCTTTTGTTGCTCTCCTTGAACTTAAAACTAAAGTGATGTTTTGGAACGATTTTTATTTTTTGGGTTAGATCGCGTAAATATGAATGTGCCGTTAAAACCCGCCACCACTCGACCGCTCGGACGGGTGACCCTTGACCTTGCATAACGACAGGTGCCTGTCAGCTACCGCGGGGGGTTACGTTGTGCAGTGCAGCACCGTCCATTGTTCTACTGTACTTCTATGCTCCCCGCCTTCACCGACCCGCACAGACCAGTGTGAGGGAAATAACAATCCGCATGAGCCGCACGGTGTGGAGGGGGCCCCTCATCCAGCAGTGGATAGCCACGAGGATTGTTCACGTAAAAAGGGACTTTGATTGAACGAGTTTCGAACTGGAGTTGCCCTAATAGAGGTTTATTTTTTTGGGTTAGATCTCCTAAATATAAATGCGGTGTTAAACCCGCCACCAACCGACACAGCCAATTACTGAGGTTTGTCACGTAAACAGAACGTGCCGATTCGTTACTATTTCGGCAGTAAACCCACAACATTTACAAACTCTTTTTAACTTGACCACGTAAGGCCCACTGAACTATGTAGTTCTTTTGCAGAAGCGACCTGGTCACAAATGATAGCTCACGACGTGGCTCATCACGTGGAATGTATAGCAGTCAAGCACTCTAAAAGCACGTTGATTCTTAATGTGGAGAGTGAACCGGAGTACCGGGAGAGAGATCCACGCGACCACGGGGAGAACAGGCGAACGCCAACCTATACAACGGGCGTCAGGGTTAGGATAGAACCCACGACCAACTACATACCAGGCCAGCGAGTTAACATCTCGCCTCCACACCATCAGCCCAAAAGCTCCTGAAGTAAAATCAGTAGAGGTAGCATTTGTTTTTACTTTAAGATCGGTTCAATGCGGTAGTTTCATTACAATTGAGTACCTATTATCAGGAAGGCAACAGTAGTTTTCTCTAGCATGCGACTGTGGAATTTCCACAACTGGCTAATGCACACCACCCAATGCTTACTTTTATACGGGGGACTAGATCGTCATCATCAGCAGCAGCATCAGCAGCTATCGTAACTCCACTGCTGGATGAATGCCTCCCCAAGTCCTGCCAGTTGTCACGATCCTCTCGGACGAGTTCCATTCCTCGGGCCGCCACTCCGTTCGTACTCTCTCCTGTTCACATTTGCTCTTTGATTCGCATTCCTAGTAAAACGTCGCGGCGTCGCAGGGGGACAGGTCGGGCGTGTTCCCGGTTACCGCGGGGGGGGAAGGGGGGGGCTCATGGTTGGCATCTTAAAATGAACACGCGGGGGGGATGGGGATAGAGGAGGAGGAGGGGGGCGTGGTGGTTAACATCGGAGGGCGAGGAGCTACGCGTGGAGGGCTTGGCGCGGGGGCTACTCGGCCCGAGGGATGTGAGGGCGGCGGTGGGGGGTGGTATTAAAGGTTATCTAACAACGTTCTTTTGATTCAAGTCTCCCGCTTCCATTCCCCCGTCCTCCGTCGTCGACGATCATCCCTCCCCCGCGTACATCCACGTCACAGTTTTTGTTGCTCGAGGTCACCCCCCCCCCTCCCCCCCCCCCTGCCCCCCCCCCTGCGGGGCGTTCTCTCCGAGAGTATATAAATATGCATATTCAAATGTTTAAATTGTTACATTTATGACAAATCGCCCGAAGATGCTGGATGTAATTACCAGCAAAACGTCGTACTCAAATTCTAAATGTTGTGGATTCACTCTTCAACACACCAGTGGGCTGAAGAAGTGACTAATTGGCTTTCTGTTAACGTGACACATTTTTAACTGATTGGCTGTGTCAGGTGGTGGAAGGTTGTGACGCATTTATACTTACGCGATCTAACTCAAAAACCTTTATTACGTTAAAATTATAAATGGTTTAATAATTATTGGTCAGATGATCCTCACAATCAGGCAGGCGTGGGGAGGTCCACTTCCAACAGTGGACTGGCCAACAGGCTCTACATTGACATATTACACATGGAATCTATTAAAATAAAACGTGGAACATATCTTTATTGCATTTTACTCAGAAGTCCATGTGTTTTCCTGGACAAATGTGCATGGGGTAGTTACCCATCTTTTGCTGTCTGCCCTGAACCAGTGGTTGCAAATTCCATGTTCCTATGGCGTGGGCCCAGTGATATGTTTCGAGTGTCGTTTATTTAGGCAAGCTTCACTTTAGGTCTCAAGCCTCATTATCAGGCTCGTCTTGCATTGCAATGTTTGACAAGTCCTTTTGTAAAGGAGCGTATTTCATGGGTGGAATGAGCTCAGATTACCCACGAAAAAACATGAGGGAATAACACTTAAATATCCTCACAAGTGGGCCTATTTTCTGAACTGACGTGTGCTGACCATTTTGGAAGCCAGCGATTTTCTTAAATTTGTTTTTTTCTCTCTCGAAAATCTGCACGATCCACCAAGGCCCTTTGCCTCCCGGAGAGCCTGCTCACAGCTGCAGACCGCCACCACAGCCGGCGTAAATACCTCGCGCGTTTAGAGAACAATGTGTGGTATGGTTTTGTAGCGCGGTGCAGGTATACTGTGATAGGAGTTTACAGCCCCGTGTCAAACCACTGCTTCCCATGCTGTGTCGGTCATGGCTGTTGTTTGACCATACTTCACCCCGCGGTGGTCTGTGTGGGTTGGCGAAAGGTGGCACCAGCGATGTTGTTCAGATGCTGTTCGCCGGGAATTAAACTTTGGGTGCGCAAACCACTGCGCCGCCGCCCTACGCAATGCGGTCGTCTGGAGACTTGCTGATTTCAAATGTTCGTGACGGGAAAAAAGGCCGTGATGGGAAAAAAGGGCGAGATAAAACATCGGGGATGGTCTCCCAAGCGGCCAGGAGCCCAACTAACGCTTGCCAAGTCGCGCGCGGGAAACGCTGTTTGGCGGCGTGTGGGTGACACTCCCGCCGTTGTCACAGTACTACTACAGCATCAAGGACATCAGCATCGGTGGGCGCTGCGTGTGTCACGGTCACGCCCACACCTGCAGAGCCAGGAACCCGCACAACCCCTACCTGTGAGTACAGCTGCTGCCAACGCTTCCCATCGCGCGCTCACTTAACGGGGGAGGGCGGGCGTGGGCGGGCGCACCTGCGTCTGAAACTAGATTCCTTCATTAGAAACGAACGTTGACTTTTATTGTTTTTTACGTTCACCAATTGTATCCCAGTTGTTGCCAGCGGCGTGGCGCGTCGTCGTCACGAGACGAAGGATCCGCGTCGCGTTGGATTGTGGCCCACAGAAGCGGATGTCACAGAGCTAACTCTGAGATCCCTTCTTCAAGTGACCTCTGGTCCAGGCACTATTCCCCAGAGTGTGAATATAGCCATTTGTGAAGTGCAGAACAACATTTTACGGGATGGCTTTTTGCGTGCATTCATCGGTCATTCTCGCAGTGGCTTTTGGCTCGCCATCGAACAAAGACGGTCACTGCATCGCGCGCTTTCAGATGCGCTTCTGTGGTCGTCTGGAACGCTCTTCCTTCCAATATTAGGAAGCCACTGGAGCACTTCTGAATCTCAATTAAAAACTCATTTCTTTAGAACTCCTTTTCGTGTTCAGTATATTTTCCTTCCCCCGCTCCTCCGATTAGAACGGTTGGCCACGTATGGTGCGAAAGAAGTTCAACGTACACACCTTGGTGACCGTGCTAAGACCATCGAGCTGCTTGCATTTGAGCCACCCGGGTTAATCACAGGCAGCGGCTCAGACCTGGATTCAAGCCCAGGTCCTCGGATGTTCCGGGTGAGCGCTGTCAGCAGCGCTTCACCTGGCCACCTCGAGAAAAACATAACTTTAAAGCCACTCTTCGGTGCATTCTCGTGACATCACTGCCGTTGGCGTATCAACGTGTTTTTTTGCAAGAATAAACAAAAAGTTGTATGGTGACGTGACCAGATTGTGTACTTAGAAATAACTTTAAAGTATCTCTTGCTGTGATCGAACACGGCGGTCACTTATACAAGCGCTGTCCAGGAAAAAACCTGCTTAGCTTCCGAGATCTTACGAGGCCAGGTGCATTCCAGGTGATATGGTCATAGAACTTGTGCTGACTGCTTATACTGATTCCCACCATAGAAATATGGAATTTCCACCCACAGGCTCATGACCACTCAATGGAGATGAGAACCGTGCGATGCTCTTTGCACGGAAGTTCACTTTCGTTTGACTTTCTTTAGCCCAGTATTCTGCATTCCAGGAACTGCCCACACCAGCGGCGCAAAATGTGGTGCTCACCTTGGGAGGGGGGGAGGGAACTAAATCAGGAGTTGCTCCCGTTGTTTGTTTCCTCCGTAGGCTGCGCTGCGAGTGCCAGCACAACACGTGTGGGCAGTCGTGTGAAACCTGCTGCCCCGGCTTCCACCAGAAGCCCTGGAGACCGGCCACCATCGACAGCGCCAACGAGTGTGAACGTACGTAGTGCCGCCGCCGCCACGCGGGTGTGATGACACTCGTCAACGCGTAGTAGGAGGGCTTTCGCGACCAATGTTATTCGTCATGAAGGTGGGTTTTTTTTTCGTGTTCCATCGCGTAAATGTAAATGTGTCGTTAAACCCGCCACCACCACCCGACGCAGCCAATTAGTAAGGTTTGTCACTAAACAAAATGTGCCAATTGGTTACAACTTCAGCACACCGGTGGGCTTAACAACACATTTAAAAGTTAAGCGATATAACACGAAAAGAAAAAAAACTACTTTATAACGATTCCACTGTTCAAGCCCTCCCTGCGTGGTCCAGAGGAGAAGGCCCGGTCGTTTTTTCTCCACCTCAAAACCTGAGCCAGCCGCTGCTGACGTCACACGCTCATCGTTTTAGTCTGACGAAAATTACATTATTAATCCACAACCTCCACCACCACCCGTGAGCCTGTTTTGCCCTGAGCCAGATTCGGACGTCCTTGTGAGGCTGGAATTTTACCGTTGGGTTCTGGCTTTGCTTGGCAAATATCCAGCGGATAACGACGACCCCCGTATACCGTGAGGGCCCCTCACTGGCGCAGCTCTGGTGGGCCGGTGGAAAAGGGGCATTTCTAATCTCCCTCTTGGCAACGTGCACGGGTGGCTCTGAGGCCAGAGCGCTGCTGAGCAGGGCACTGCTGGTATCCTGGGTTCGATTGCGGACAGCTGGCTTTGATTAAACCTGGGTTGTCAATTGCAGTGAGTCAGAAACATGAACATCGAGAGAAAATGACAGTTTACGCCATCATGGACAAATACTGTCTTCCGTGTGGGTGGTTATCCCTTTCCCATTCCGATGACTAAAATAAAATAACTTTTATCGGCACCGACGCTCCCACAAGGCCATGTGGGAGGGCGTGTGGCACAGTTTGGCACCAGCTATCATAGAGTGCGGTCGTGTCGCTACGGTTCTCTGCGGTGAGTACAATGTCTTTAAAAACAACGGCGCTCCGCCTCCCGAATAAAATTAACACTAAACCGCTTGTGCGTTCCGAAATTCAGCGGTGAATGGGACCCACCCTTCAACTTGCAGATAATCAGTCAGGGTGGATATGTCATGGCCAGGTATGTGATATTGTACTGTAATAGGTTTATTTTTTACTGAATATCAAATTTAGGATCTCAGACGTTGACCCAAAATGCTTTATCGGCACCACCCAGGGTAGCGCAAATGCCATCAATTATTTTATTTAACAATTTTATCTCTACACTACAATTATATCTGATGGCAGGAATAGCACGGTAGCATTTTACGAGAAAATTGTCATTCAAATGGTACCATCATATGTCTGAGAGAGAATATCGTTTCCGGGGGAGAGAAAAAAAAACGGACGAATCCATGGAATATAAAAATAAATCGGAAATGTATTTCGAAAACAGATGGTGTATCCACTAAAACTTCTGACCATGATGAACACTGCCCATGGTGGGTGCTGCAGAAGAATTTTCCACCCCATGTGTCGTGGGCTAAATTATGAGTCCCCGTAGCTACCGCCTAGCATAGCAGCCCAGTAGGGAATACGCTGACCATTTAGCGACATTCAGAGTTCCACTCACACGCGCATAGCGGTTGTGATCGGATGACTCCTTTTTGTTGATCCGCCGTTGGACGAGAGTCCCTCGCGCCGCACCATGCGGTCCACAATAATTACTTGGCCATACTCTCACCATGCTGGTCAGCGGAGGTTGGTGAAAGTGGGGAGCCTAGAAAAACAGTACAACAATGGATCTTGCTGCACTGACTTCATAGCCTCGCAACAGCCGACGCCTGTTTGTGCATGGTGGTTGCCCATCCAAGCACTATCCAGGCTAAACCCTCATTAGCTTCTGAGATCTGATGAGAAGTACATTTCAGGTGATTTGGTCATTGGCACTAGAGGGCGTGTAAGCTTGGAGGTATAAGCTCGGGTTCTGAAGGTATCGCCATTATTTTGCTGAAGTGTACATACGTATGTTGAACATCTCTCGTGCGCCGTATGTAACGAACCGGGCTTATCGGAGGTGCGGTGGAAGGACAACAAACTAAGCACAAAAAGCAGTTCTGAAGGAATGAGTCTTCAATCTAGATTTAAGAGTGCATAGCTCCATTGGCTTTCCACATATGACACTGGTAGAGTGCTTCAGTTGCAACCAGGAAGGACGTTCCTGCAAATCCCGGTTGAAGGTTGACTCCAGCCCATCGTCCCTCCACGCTCGATAAATGAGCAAATCAACGGTGGTTGATTTTTGTAAAAAAAAAAAATCAACGTGGAATTGTCCCCCACCGCCTGCAGGGCCTCCGACAGAGATGCGCCTCGCCCCACTGGTTGAGCCACGGCGGGGGGGGGGGGGCATTTGCCCCGCCATGTTGAGTGCGTGTGCGTTGTCTGCCTGCAGCGATCGCCGTGTAAAATGCACACCCCACATTTGTCCCCACATGACCGCCCCCCCCCCTCCTCCTCCTCGCACCCCACCACATCCCCGCCACCCTTTTCGATAACCCTTGGCTGCCCTGCTTGTTTATGGTGTGCAACAGTGCTGAATCAGTGGACTCGTGAATTGGGCCAGGCTGGGCGGGGAATAATGCGTTGCACATTTATGCATGAACTCATGCAGTGTCCACCATGAAAAAAACAGGCCTTGTCTCTGCATCTGCTGCATTTGCACCCCCGCCCCCCTGCCTAAGGCAAGCAAACGTCCTCGTTTGGCCCGGACAGACGCGATTCAGAAAGTCTGTTCCGGCGTCCCGGATGTTGTCCACGGTTTAAGAATATTTCCTGGCCTCGTCCTTGATTCACGACGTGAGCAAAGCGTGGGCTACTCTGGCCGAGGAGTGGGTTGGGTTGGCCGGTCGAGGAGTGAGCGGGGCCTGTGAGCAGGAGGTGGGGCTCCGATGTTGGGGAGAGGTGAGGAGGAGGCCGCTCCCTGTGTGGGCGGGGTGAGTGGTTGAGTGCCACGGTGGCTAGGAGATGTTAGCTCCCTCGCCTGGTACGCAGGAGGGCGTGGGTTTGATCCCCGCCCTGAAGCCTGCTGTATATTTGTAGTTTGCGTGTCTCTCTCCCCGTGGTTGTGTGGATTTTTCTCCGGGTCATCCGGTTTGCTCCTCCACATTTAGAATAATGTGTTTGAGAGTATTTGGCAGCGAGATATGTCCCCTTGACAAGCCACTTCGATGACCTATTATTTGTGGCCAGGTCACTTCAGAAAAAGAGCTGTACAGCTCAGTGGGCCTAAGGACCTGGCGAAATAGAAAAATGTAGTTTTATAAAGTGGGCACGGTGATGCAAATGTGGGCGGGGCTGACAGAAGGAGGGGCTGCCAACTCGCCATGTGTCCAGGTTGACCTTCCCAGAAATGTGTCGCTTTTAGCTACCAAGCGCCAAGCCACAAACCTCAGCTTGATGGCCCCATTCAAAAGGATTCCTTCACAGGGCCGCAGTCTGCACTGTCCGAGAGGCAAATGTGTCACTGGCGTTTCTGATCAAGGGCAACCTTGGCCACTCGGGGTTCATCCCAACGTCCGTGTCGCGATCGATGTTGGCGCTTGTGCATCGCTGTATGTTGAACTTCTTTGGCACTGTACCTAGAC
Source organism: Entosphenus tridentatus (assembly GCA_014621495.2). Lineage (NCBI taxonomy): Eukaryota > Metazoa > Chordata > Hyperoartia > Petromyzontiformes > Petromyzontidae > Entosphenus > Entosphenus tridentatus. The sequence goes on from CM025625.2 coordinate 1,335,015, forward strand.
AACCATGCTAATCGGAGGTGCGGTCACCACTGCAGCTCCAGGGTCCTATTCTTACAGCTTCCCACTGTCTGGGCTTCGCTTGCCAACCTGTGGGTGCCACTCCAATGCCCGTGCCTGCTATCCGGCCCTCCTCCATTCAGAAACTATAGCCCCACTCATTACAAACCTTCCCACCCCCGCCCCGTTCCGTAGTACATCTGCGACCACTTTCTTGCCACGAATAATTTCGGATGCGCCCAAGTTGAATGAATTAAAAGTCCTGTTCCCAATTTGCTCGTTTGTGGTGAAAGAAAAAAAAAACATGGTCATGCCGAGATGCAGTTTTCAGTTGGCGGCATTTGCCGTGGCTTGGACGACGTGCCGGATGCTGTTCGTTAATTTTAAAACATCCGCTTCAACCGAAACGGTTATCAGCAGCTGTTTGGCCAGCACGACCGCTTTCTTGTCTCGGTTAAAGACAATGTCAGCAGGCCACTTTGTGCAGTTTGTGTTTATGAACCGAACTGGAGGCCAGGATAGGTCTTTTTTTTTCTGCCAATCGGCGGATTTAGACTGATTGGCAGGTCTGGATTGCAATCCACGCAGTTTAAGCACAGACGGGATTATAATGATGGTAGCAGATGAACATTCGTCATGTTGTAGTCGTCATGCACAAGATTAAGTTGTCTTTTTCAGAAGACGATTTTTCTGCAGATGCTTTCATCTGACACTAAATAATAAAATAACGTCGACATTCTTACGTGAGAAAGCCTTCCCGAAATGTGAACCCGAAACTTGACGCAGTGTGAACTTAAAGCAAAATTACCGATTGATTTAAACGTGCTGCCAATGTATTAAAATCGTGATGGGGCCCGGAGTCAAAGTGAGCGTGGAACTTCACGAGTCGCGTGGTTTTTTACCGCGCTTTGTTTAGGCAGCCCACCAACGTTCCCAGGAAAGGCTGCGGGAATGTCATTATTGACTCTGATAGCGGTTCAAATGTGCTCTCGCTTCTGGATTGGGGCGCGCTCAAGCCTCGACGCGCCCATTGCGGTAGGCGCTGCAGCCGTGTGACCCAACCATCGACTTCATTGCAGGCTCCGTAAGCCACGGAACGCAGATCCTACGCTAGACCCCATCAGAGCCCATGCTCCTTAAACGTTTTAGAATTAGAGAAGGGCCGGAGGCTCGGTGATTAGATCGATCAGATCATGGAGCCGGCACTGTTGAGATCCTGGGTTTAAATTTGAGTTTCAACCACCTGTGATGAAACTGGGTTCTCGAGTGTGATGAGGCGATGGTCTCAGCCCTGTCACGAAGAGTGTGGGATTTATTCGATAATAGAATCAAAGCAAAGTTTAACTTAACGCGCAATATTTACCCATGGGCTTTACAGATCAAAATAGAATTTGATTAATGGATGCAAATCTTGAACCAGTTTCAGCTTCGCTGATTCACATCAGCAGGGTGTGGTTTGTTAAACAAACATTGGTGAGCAATCCCCTCGTCTTCGCCCAAAAACAGGCAGATTCATTGCAATCGCGTTGGTCAAAGGTGGACTTTGTCGCACAGACCAGTGAATCGGCGACTCGAGTTGCAGAAGGGCCGCCGCTCACTTGTTCTGTTTGCGGACACATTTGAGATGTGCAATGTTCGCCGCCGTTTAAAATTGTCTCGGGCTCTTTAACGTCCCATCGACCCCCGCAGGGATCAGCGGAGGGAGGAGGGGGGGGGCAGCTGCTGGACTGCGCCCATCGTCGGTGCAATGCAGTGCCAGCGCACTCGGCACTCAGCTATTCAGCTGCTCGGCAAAAGTTAAACAAATTTAAGACTTTTTAAAATTAATTTGTTTACCGTGTGCTGGATGGGAAGGAAAAACAAAATCCCCGTGAATTAAAATTTTCAGAGTAAATGTTGGCATCGGTGGCCAGCGTTCGCTTTCCCAGGCCCCCCACCACCCTCCTTTCCGCAGCGAGAGCACAGAAATTGCTCGTCTGTTCCCACAACATTCGACGCGACTCATCCTTCCCCCGCAGCTGCGATCAGCGCGGTCTGGCCGCGTACGACGCAAAAGAAGTTCAACAAACGTACATATTATCTGAACCATTCCTGGGCCTCGCGTACATACTCCGTGCTATGAGAGCCACGGGGCGTCCGCGTCGTCTTTGTTCCGCTCCGTCGCGGACGACGAGCGGCGGTGGACGCATGGACGCCTTGCTCCTTCCTGCCGCTTCGATCCCATCTCTTGCATCTCTCGCCCTCCAGATTATTTCTCGTTTTTTTACGCCAGATCGTTCGCACAGGGACGGCATAGAGACAGTGGTGAGCCATCAAATTGCAGTACAGCAACTGGGTTACTGACCTTCCTGTATCGGCAGCTGGGGGTATCATCCCATCCTTTAGACCAGAGGTCTCCAAGCCCCGGGCCGCAGGCCGGTACCGGTCCGTGGCCTGTTAGGAACCGGGCTGCACAGCAGGAGGTGAGCGGTGAGTCCTCGCGTGGCCCGCCCCCATTATTTTATTATTGACCACTTCCGTCCGCGCCTCTTCCCCGCACTGTGCACTTGTCTCAGTCACAGTTTTGGTGAGCCCACAAACGTCGCTGGAGAGCTTGTTTGAAAAGGGGGAAAGACCCAATGATGAACCCCCCCCCCACCCTGGAAAAAATTGTCTTCCACGAAACCGGTCCCTGGTGCCAAAAAGGTTCGGGACTGCTGCTTTAGAAGAATCGTCTTCAGGGAGTTCATTTTCATCTCGCTTACAAAAAAACACCTAAAAAGGAATGTAGCCATCGCCCGAAGTGGGGCGTTCCTCCGATCCAGAGCCTCGCGAGCTCACGGATGCGATCATTCACAGTGATGCAAATTCAACATTCCCATGGCATGTGCCGGTCCCCTGCCCATTGTGTACGCATACTGGTACACCCACAAGTGCAGTCGCCCTGCAGGCCCAGCAGTGATGGCCTGGAGTGCTGTCAGTCGCGCTGCCCGAGTGTCTGGCAGGGGGAAGGAAGCGCTGAGCGATGGTGGCAGCGACCACGCCAGTCCGTGACTGGTGACCTCTCGATCTACACGCGTTGATCAGATGATTTTGCCGCTCGGAAGTTTCCACGCGATAAGCCACTTCGTTGAGCTATCGTTTGTAGCCAGGTCGCTTCAGAAAAAAAAAAGAAGATGAATAGCTCAGTGGGCTTTGATAGCTATGAAACATAAATGTTTACTAGCTATCACGTGATGATCTGCACTGGCTGCCTATCAAATAGAGGATTCCGTACAAATTATGCCACGTCGTCTTCAAGAGTGTCCATCAATCCGCTCCGTCCTATCTCGCCGATCATTGCGTACCAGCTGCGGCAGACCCAAATCGACACCGACTACGATCGGCGGCTCGCGGCGACCTAAACCTCGCGCGCGACACGGCCAGTGCAGTTTGCGGGGTCTCCTGCCCCAAGACCTTGAACACCGCTACCAGCTCATGTCCGGGGATCCATTCCTGAGTCTGAGCCAGTTTCGCAACAGACTCAAAACGGTGTTGCTCTTTCAGAGAGCCCACTTCAACGCGTGGTCAATGCGCATTCGTGATGGGCTGGACTCGTATAGGAGTGCACAATAACAAATGTTCTTGCTTACCTGGTAAGATAAAGAAATAGTTTAGTTTCAATTGTATCTGTTTTTTAAGCGATTTGCTTACCTTTTCGAGTCTTTGCACTCCTGGCGTTTGTATAGTTTGTTGTAACGTTCTGACCTGCGATAAAAAGCTTTACAGCTTATCGGATTCCTCCATTTCAAATAAATATTCTGATCGCTATCGAGCAAAGTCGCATTGAGGCTTAAGAGAAGGGTCCTGAAAATGGGGATGTTTGGCCAATTTCATTTGCAAGTGAGCATTTTTTTACGCACGCCACCAAAAGACGATTGGACACTAAACATACAAAAAAAAGTTCAGATCGTAAGCAATCAAAGTCTTAACATTTATAACGTTTAGAAATTACAACTTGCCAAAAAATGGCTAAAAATAACGTTTTGTTTATCCAACCAGTGGGAAAACATACCCTCTGTGTTACGGGGGTAGAAAAATGTTCCCTCCGAAATATGTTGACGCACTCCAGAGTCGGAGGTCCCCGTGGAGCGGGCATCACGACGGCTAAAACGAACCTCGGGGGCCTTCCCAGATGCCTTGCACTGAGCAGGCACGGAGCAACTGAGCAGCACGTGTGTTTTGTAAGAATGACCCAATCGCAGATGCAGCTTTAAGTGGGGACTGCTCTGGGGTCGCGAGCTCTGTCGCCACACTCGCGTGTGGACTCGCGTGTGCGCGTGTAAATGTAAATGGGAGTGGGGGTGCAGCGGTTAGCGCTTGCGCTACGAAACCCGGCGACCCGAGTTCGATTCCCGCTCAAGGCCAACATCGGTGACGATTGTCTGAACCGCTTCCTGAGCCTCCTCGCAGTCGGTGGCCGTGAACGAGAATCTAAACCGGGTCGCTGGGTTTCGTAGCGCAGCGCGCTGCTGACCGCCGCACTACACGACCGCTCCCCCTACATGCGCGCGCATTCGACGAACATGCACACGTCCGTTTTAATTCTGGCCTCGTCTGCCCGCAGCCTGCAACTGCCACGGCCACTCGGAGGAGTGCGAGTACGAGGCGGAGGTGGAGAGGACGAGAGGGAGCCTGAACGTGCACGGGGAGCACGAGGGCGGAGGTCGCTGCCTCAACTGCCGGGTGAGCAACGGCCTCGGCCCATCGCAGCTCTAATGTTGCACCCCCCCCCCCCCCCCCCCCCCCCCCCTCCGGCAGAGGCGGCGGCGTAGCGAGAGCGCTCGGTTCACAATCAGGACGGGTTCTGGGTGAACATCCCAGTTGGGGATCGACTCGGCTTCTGGTGACCATGATGATGATGATGAGGGTTTTGTATCGTCAACGAAGAGCAACGATTAGAGTTGAAAGTGATTTGGCCCATTCAATTGTCTCATATAAAAGTTTGTGAAATTCGGATACACCCTCCCGATTACTCAGTCACGCGCTCACTTACCCGCCCATGAACTCACCCACACACGAACTCACCCACACACGAACTCACCCACCTATGAGCACTAAGCCCGTGCCAATGAGAACCTGGGTTAAATCACCGAGTGAGTTTACGTTCTCAGTCTAATGCAGTCATGTTGACGGTCACTCAATTTGTCACTGCCCAGCAGTGAAGCTTGAACCCACGACTCATGTGGAATAGAGGCAGAGCAGGAAGCACCGGGGGATGGCCCTGCTTACGTGCACCCCCAGTGTTGCGTGCTTCTTCTAACAAATATATATATTTTAATTTACCAGGTAAAGCCCACTGAGCTATAGAGATATTTTTCAGAAGCAACCAGGCCACAGATGATAACTCAATGAAGTGGCTTATCACGTGCAAATGTATGGCATCTGTGCACTCAATGACACAAAATTAGAGACCAAAGGGCTTTGGTTTAAAGACGATCTTCGAAATGGGTTAATTCCACGAATTCAAATACTCTAAAACGCATGTTTCTAAATGTGGAGGGAAATACCTTAGGACCCGGAGAAAAATCCATGCAACTATGGGGAGAGATAGACACGCAAACTCCAGCTATATACAGCAGGCATCGTCAGGGTTGGGATCGAACCCACGACCTCCTGCATATCAGGTAAGGTAGCTAACATCTCCTAGCCACGTGCTGCCCCTTCAGGGACCCTCCCTGGTGCCTTTGCCCGGTCGTCGATCTCGTGAGGTCACAACAGCGGAGGCAATTTGAACATCTGTGGATCTTTTTTCTTCTTGGTTCTTTCGGTAAAGTCACGTAGAAGGGAAGTAATAAAATAATAAAAATAA
>CM025625.2:1341241-1355510 GCA_014621495.2 Entosphenus tridentatus
GTGAGAATTATTTTATTATGTTTTATTTTTATTATTTTATTACTTCCCTTCTACGTGACTTTACCGAAAGAACCAAGAAGATGAATCCCTGCAGTCACGAAAGCTTTAAATCGAAAAAAAATCTGTGGATCTGTGGAGCCCTTTGGCTAAATTGCCCAGGATGCATCCGATCTCGCCCTACCTGGAAGCCAAGCAGGCTTCGAGCACGGAGACAGCGCTTGGATGAGTGCCCGCCGCGCACTCAAACCCAGGCGCTGCGGGCTGCTGATGGCCCACGTTGTGCTGTGCTATGCTCCGGAGTCTACGTCCAATGCCCTCTCCCACCTGCACCGGGTCGGTGTGGTGACGTATCGTCGAATAACGTCAACGACCCTCACAACGTGGAGGGCCCTTCGTCGAGCGGTGGATTAACAGAGGGCCGCAGATGGCAGAGGTCACTCTCTATAGGACAACCGCTGTCGACTTCCCAAAGCGGTTCTCGTATTTATCCACCCCTGGGAGACCATGGACTGATGCGCAACCTGTAACCAGATGAACCGCGAGTTGAGCATTCCGCCACCAACACCCCCAGACTTTGTCGGAACAAATAACAACAACAACAATAACCATCGCAGATTGCTGCGGGCATTTGAACCTGACGACCTCTAGGGGCCCCGGCGACCCGCACGGCCGTGGGGAGTCCGTCGTCCAGCAGTGAACTGACCAGAGGGCCGTCCGCGCGTAGTCTTGCGGGAGGAGGGAATCGGTGTACGATGTATGATGACGCTGCCGCTGTGTTGGTGCAGCACAACACGGACGGAGTGAACTGCGAGCGCTGCAAGCCGGGATTCTACCGCGTGGCGGGGGTGCCTCCCACCGCTCAGGACGCGTGCCAGGGTGAGACCCCCCCGCCCCCTCCCCTCCGCCCCCCCCCACCGCACACGTGACCCCTTCCAACTCAACGACGCTTCCTCGGTGGGTGTCCTCACGCGTTTCACTTCCCACCTGAAATCACGCTGCGCTGCGTCGTTGCGTGCGTCGTTGATGCGCCTAAGGGGGAGTGCCGGGCGTAGCGGTCGGCGCGCTGCGCTACGAACCCTGCCGCTCACGGGCCGACATCGGTGACGAATATCTGAACCAGTGCACGGCCTTGCATCGGTCGACTCGAACGAGAACCCGGTGCGGTGCGTCAGCCTCGCCGCTCGGGAGACAAAGGCGGCCACGCGTTGTGCTGGCCACCCACCCCCTCGTGTGCCGTGCCGGCCTTCGCAGGTGCTGCTCGCGAACGGCAAGAGTCTGGTTAGATCTTTGTCTCTCTCCTGCGCGTGTGCTCGCAGCGTGCGACTGCGAGTTGGATCACACGCTGGGCGGCTGCGAGGATCGGAGCGGCTACTGCCTCTGCAAGCCCAACTTCTCCGGGGAGCGGTGCCAGCACTGCGCCCGCGGCTTCCTTGGCTACCCCCACTGCTGGCGTGAGTGTCGGCTCCAACCGGCGTGGTGCCCGTTGGGGCCTGTGGGGGCCGTGGGGACCCTTGGGGGCCGTGGGGCCCCTTGGGGGTTGTGGAGATCCTTGAGGGCCGTGAGGGCCTTGAGGGCCGGTGTAAACATTACGATGTTTACACCTGTGGACAATAACCAGTCGGTGGTCGAGAGGCCAAATAAACCACTACAACGAGTCCAATATTATATTATTATTATCTGAAGAGGCACAAAAGCCCGTATTTCACGAGTGTTATCTATATTGAACTTCTCTCTCACCGTACGGAGCTGATCGCAGGTATCACAACAAACTAAACACTAGAAGCAAAATTCATTATAATTTAATTATTATTATTAGCCCTGGCCAAGCATCACAAACTCAGGTTCATAATGCACGAACGGGAGCCACAGCACACTGGGCTTCCCCTGTCTCGGTAAGCACAGTCTGAAGTTCCTATAATGCGGTAGTTGCGTTCCTGAAGTTCCTGAAGAACTCCGCATTGAAAAATCGCGTACTAATAAATAATATGTAATATAGGGTAAAAAGCACAGTCCGCGATAACACGGTGAGATGCGTGCTCAGGCCAAACATAGACTGAGGCGCGTGGGTAGTATCTAGAAGCATCCAGCAGCATCCCGCCTTGGGTGATTCTACGCCGAGGCAGCCTTACAACCGATTATTCCTACTCACGCGACGTAGTTCCATTCATTCAATCACGTTGTATCCAATTCGCGTTATAAAAAACACGCATTAAAGGAAAAAGTATGTACTCTCTGTCTACAGCGATTATCGTTATCACTTGGAATGTAGCGGCGAGCAAGCGAGCGAGCGTTGCAGGGAAGAGGCGGCCGCGAGGAATGGGGGCGTGGTGTTCAGGGCGAAGCGGTGGGTTGGGGCAGGCCACCGACTCGCTTCCAAAGGTTGTCGACAAAGCGGGGAAGAGAAGACCTGAGAGTCAACGTGGTGCGACACTGACAGAGTGGGCCTGCGGATGGGGGAATTGATTGTCGGTGACTGTGCGGCTACGGGAACAAGCGGAAGGGAAGGGAGGCGATGGCGAGACGTGGTGGGCTCGTTTGGCCCTCGGCCGTGGAGATTTCTTGAGACTGACTTAATTTATAGAGTCACGAAGATAGTGTTCCTGAAGACGACCGCTTGTGTTGCGATCGAAACGTCGTAGTTTTTTGTTATTTTCTTTGAATCTATCTACGTGACTTTACCGAAAGACCCAAGAATGCGAATTTCTGCAGTCACGAAAGCTTTAAGTCAAGATTTTATTTATAGACGTTGCCTCAATCATCTACACCGATATGCTGAAACCAAATGTAAACATCCAGCCCTTGCTCACTCCACTGCTGGATGAGGCCTCTACAGTGTGGGTCATGGGAGTTTATAGCACACTTAAACCACGCTGCTCAGTGCAGGATGGCAAGGGTGGAGAGCATAGCCACGGCAGCATGGAAGCACAGTAAAACAGTAGGTTTTTCTGCATTTGCCCTCTGCTCTCCGTGTCGTCGCTTGCAGCCTATAACAACAACCGCTGTGCAAAGTTGTGACCCATCCGTGCACAATTCAGATTCAAGTCCAGCTTAGATTTCTATATCTTACAAGATCGGTGCATTGTGGGTGATTTGGTCATAGGTACTTGCTTCTCCATAATTGCAATCGCATTAACAAATTAGTCTATCGACGAAAACGTCGTGGGTTTTTTGTTTTTAATTTAGATTTTTATTTTCTATCTACGTGACTTTACCAAAAGATCCAAGAATATGATAATAGTTTTTTTTACCCTTTCTGGGCAATAAAATGTGTCAAGATGTTAAAACACCAAACCATAAACCTTTTGTGTTTGCATGTTCACCACAAGTACGTGCGGTTAATGCAGACACGATTTCTCGCAAAATGTTTCTGTTTTGCGTTTTAACATCTTAACACCTGCTTTATTGCCAGAAAGGGTAAAAACTATCCTTATATTTTGATACTGGCAAGAAAGGTCCCGTGTTCTAGCTACGATAATGTTTTTGTTTACATCCGGGTAAAGCCGCCGCGCTGTATCGAGACTCAACAGAGCCCGGTCTCCTGCTGGCGATGTGTTGTTGCCGGGCGTCTATGAAGGAGGGCTTTGTCTCCGCGCGTGTGTGTGTGGGTGTCGGGGAGCGATAGCGTAGCGATTAGCGCGATGCGCTATGAACCCGGCGATCTGGTTTCGATTCTCGCTCACGGCCAACACCAGTGACGATTATCTGAACCGGTCCTGGGCCTCCCCTAGGTCTACTCAGCCTCAAATGAGTAACTGGTGCGGTGGGTAGTAAACATCGCCACTGGGGAGACAAAGGCGGTCGGGCGTGGTGCTGGCCACCTACCCCCTCGTGTACCGTTCTGGCCTTCATAGGTGCTCGCTAACAGCACTTGCCCCTACAGTCTGTCAAGGCTATACGGGGGATCTTTGTCTTTGTCGGTGCATCGATACAGTAGCTCGCCGCCGAGACCACGACCGTGGACCGGTTAGGCCTTCACTTGCGTTCTGCGCCGAATGTCTCCTGCTTGCTTCTCTCCACAGCTCTCCAGAACACAAGCTTCCCAACGCCGCCGCCCGTCGCTCAGCAAGTCGCCCACATCACAGGTACCGAGTCGCGTGCTCTCCGTGCGTCGCGCGCCGCAGCCTCGCTGCTTCCCCCCGCGGTGAGGAGCAGCCTCGTCCGTTCAAGTCGCCCGGGGCAGGGTAGCCGGATTCACGATAAATTAAGAAAAAAGTAAAGGGGCAGCCCTGCAATGGCTTGCTCAACTGCTGGTGGGAGCGTCTCCAAGAGAGGGGGTGGGGGGCACCTCTAGAGAGCTCCTCTACAGCAGGGCTTGTGGCTTTCTCCTCCACGCTGGGCCAGACGTCTTGGAGGAGTTGGGAGTACCCACGCTTTACCCCACAAAATGCAAACTGCCGATCGACTAACTGTGCTGTGAGATGGTAACTCCCTCGCCTGGTGTACAGGAGGTCGTGCGTTCGATTCCGACCCTGACGCCTGCTGTATATTTGGAGTTTGCGTGTCTCTCCCCCCGTGGTCGCCTGGGATTTTTCTCCGGGTCCTCTGGGTTTTCCTCTCTATATTTAGCATCAGCGTCACGTGTTGAGATTATTTGGCTACAATACATTTACACCTGGCAAGCCACTTGGTTGAGCTATCATTTGTGGCCAGGTCGCTTCTGAAAAAGAGCTGCATAGCTCAGTGGGCCTTACCTGGTGAAATAAAAATAGTTTTTAGTTTAGTTTTAGCCATTTACACTGGCGGGTGGACAGAGGCAGGGGGATTAACGAGACTTGCCCCGCCGTTTCTGCCGTCGTGCCGGGAGAGCGAATCGAGCCGGTGACCTCCAGATTGCAAGTCCGGTTTGCTGACCGTTACGCGGCGGCGCTGGCAGCGTCCCATGACAGTTGCTTCCTCCGGCAATGCGATCGTGATTTTATCTCTTCGATGCAACAAGCAGCGTCAAATAACAAGCAGCCGTTTAGTTCGTAGATTTGCACCTGAGCTGTGCGTCCCATTATTGAGGCTTAAAATTACAAGTCTTGCAATTGGTACCGGCTAAACACCACGCGACAACTTTTTTTAATTGGCCGTGTCGGGTGGAGGTGGAGGGTGTGGACGACACGCATCTTTCTTCCCGCGATCCAACCCCCAAAATCAATTGCGAATCTGCACACTGGCCGCGAAAGCACCGCTTGTCGAGTTTCAAGCTTCCTACAATTCGAGAGGCACCGAAGGAGAAGCAAAACGACTCCCGTGGGATCACAAACGTCTCTCCGCCTGCGCCACCTTTCCCCAAGTGCCCCCTGATTGTCCTCCCCCCCGATCCATTGCGGCGTTGTGCACAGTGAGCTGCGAGTGCTCTGCCGACGGCTCGGACGCGTGCTTCCGGAGCACGGCCACGGGGCACTGCCCGTGCCGGCGCGGCTACACAGGCGTCACGTGCAGCGCGTGTGCGCCCGGGCACCACGGCTACCCTCGCTGCCAGGGTGAGAGGGCACGGGGGGGGGGGGGTGGTGGTGGGGGTGGGAGTGGTGGTGCTCAGAGCAAGCTGGGAGATTACTGAAGAGGGACGATGGCTGGCAATCGGGACTCACGGAGGAGTGGCAGCCCCGGGCAAGGAACACGCTCTGGAGGGGCCGTCCGCCATGGGACGGGGCGATGGAAAGGGGCTCAACGTGCAGGAACTGGGTGGATGGCTCCGTCACTCGACCACGAGGATAGATCGTGGCTGATGATGATCGTTCATGCCGAAACGGCTGCATTAAACACGACCCAAAATCAGGGTTAAATGGCCGAGGGCCTCCGCTGTTCCCTGGCTGCGTTTCGTGGTCTTAATCTTGGCCTCCCCCAAATGTTCGTTGCCGCTGCAGGCAGAGTTTGTTTTCATTAAAGTTGAAGTTTCTCCGTGTGCGCCCTCTTGCTCGGCTCCGTGCGCTGGGTTGAGGAGTGCGGCTGCGAGGATGGTGAAAGCGATTGCGTCATTGGCCTCGGTCGCCCAGAATTTACACTCATCTTCTTGGTTCTTTCGGTAAAGTCACGTAGAAGGGAAATAATAAAATAATAAAAATAAAACATAATAAAATACAATTCTCACGACGTTTCGGCCACAACGCAAGCAGCCGTCCTCAGGTGAAGAACAGGTCTGTCGGAAAGACAGCGTCTGAATGAACACCACCAAGCTTGGCAGCATATATTTAAGCTGGGTTAGGGGAGGAAGGGCGCCTTGACAAAGTAATTTGCATATCAACAGAGGAATTTAGCATATTTATGGAAAATGCATTGTATTTTACGACGAAGTTAATTGTATTTTATTATGTTTTATTTTTATTATTTTATTACTTCCCTTCTACGTGACTTTACCGAAAGAACCAAGAAGCTGAATCTCTGCAGTCACGAATTCTTTAAATTGAAATTTACACTTAGTCAGACTGGGGCTGGCCATTTAAACATTCGTTATATATATTTTGTTGAGCGTAATTACCTTTAAATATGGGAAACTGCTTCACCCGACCTTAGAATGAGAGTGAATGAACGTGAGATTAAGAATGCATTCCTTCGCGTGAAAAGGTTGGGTTTGTGCAACGGCTACAGAAGGTGAGGTCACACCCTGCACAAATACTCCCCCGAGCGTGGGAAGTGATTTGGTCAAGGCGGACACGTGACCGTCGGTTATGCGACGATGTTACGTGGGGCTTGCCACCGATCGGAGTTGTGACCCGGACAATCCTGGAGTTGGCATCTGTGACCCGGTGGCCGGAATTGATGTTCACTGAACCGTGATATTGGCATCGTGTTGAACACTCAGCGTTGATAACACCCAAGTGCTGGCTGGGAAATTACGTCCGGGTTTGGTCGACAGCGGAAAGAAACGTCAACCCCAGCCGTGCCCCTAACCCGCGTTGTGACCGTGCCCCGCGGCATGCCGCCCGGCCGAACGTGCCTTGTGCCCGCGCAGAGTGCGACTGCTCCGTCCCCGGCACCGACGGGGCGGGCTGCGACCCGGTGTCGGGGCAGTGCTCGTGCCGGACCGGCTTCCAGGGCCCTCGCTGCGAGCTCTGCGCCGCCGGGTACCACAACTACCCGCTGTGCCAGCGTGAGTGCCTCGCGCGCGCACGGTCTGCCCCACGCCTCTCCCCCGCGATCTCCCCGCGGCGCGGCGGGGGGCGCATAGAGACGAGGGTGTTGAGAGCCGCTGGATTGTCCTCTTGGTGCGTTCGCCTGCGCACGCCGTGATTGAGTTACGGATCGGTTTGGGCGACCAACGCTGGAACAGGAACGCGTGTGAACAGCCCCCCCGGCGGGCAAACAAAAAATAAGAATAGGGTTTTTTTTTCTCTGCCCTTTCTGGCAATAAAACAGGAGTTGTGTTAAGATGTTCAACACCAAATAGAAACCTTTTGGAAGACATCAGGTCTGTGTTAGCCGCACGTACTTGTGTTTGTACATCTTAACACCTCTTTTATTGGCAGAAAGGGGTGACACGTCGTGTTATATTTCCACAGCCTGATTAAGCCTGCTATCTCAAGCATGAAGAATAAGAATAGGTTTTACCCTGTCTAACAATGCAACAGGTGCCAAGACGCCCAAACACCAACTAGAAACCTTTTGCAAGGAATCAAGTCTGCATTAGCCAAACACGGCACCGGTGGTAAACATGCAAACAAACGTGCTCTGACAATGTGCATCATCTTCGAAACTGATTGGCCAACACCGTAGGCAGCCCTCCCCATGGCCTAGTCTCACCACCAGTGGCAGACCAGAGAACGCCACAAGGTACAAAGACAATGCATGTGTTATAACATTTATATCTCGGGGTGAGCAGCTATATCATGGGACATTTTTTTTTTGAGTAGTAAAGTAGGAAAAACAAGAACAGGTTTTACCCTTTCTGGCAATACAACAGGTGCTTAGACGCGACGTTTCTCAAGTGCGGTGAGTTTGATTTAATTTCAGCACTTGAGAATTAAAAGAATATCAAGGACCAATCCTGACCCAGGGCTGACCGATCACGGTTGTCACCTTCCGCAAAAGGTGGCACCTATTTTGTTGACTTCGCGATCGGCTCAACCCGCCTCGTCCTCCGGCCAGATTGTGGACTTGCGAGCTTTCCGGCCGCACCCGAGTTGCCACTCCCCGTCGCGTCGTTGCGATGTCAACGTCGGACGGGCCCGAATATTAGTCGCCTGCAGGAATGTCGGCACGGCGCCGCGCGCTGCTTCTCGGGGTGCGTAGCCGCTGGGCGCGCGCTTCCGTCGCATTGATCATCGCTTGCAAAAAAAAACTTCTCCCCCACCGCCCCACCCACCTCGCTCAAAACAACACGCGCGATCCTCGGCGAAGGCGTGGCCGGCTCGCCTAGAAACGTGCCGGCGGGCCAACTTGCCCGCATCCCTGACAAAGTCCCGTTTGTGTGTTCCCGTGTCCGCCACATTCCCGATCCATTCAGCGCGGGCGCGGCGTCGCCGCGCAGCTCGGCTAAACAGTTCGCGTTTTGGCCGCGGTGTTTTCCCGACGGCACTTAAAGGCGCACAAAGGGGCTCCGTTGAAAGCCGCGCCTGAATGGCGCTCGCATTGGCGGGGGGGACCCCACCGTGCTTTCAACACAACACGCACGCCGTGGGCTGCTGGGTAGGGAGGGGGTTACTTCGTGGGTAGCGTGGGGGGGGCAGTGCGTCCGATGTCCACCGTGGTGCCGTGACTATGCTGCTTCCACATCTACGCGTAAACCATCACGGGAACTCCGGTCATCCCCGCTAACCGTAGAACAAAGACGGTCACCGCATCGCGCGCTTTCAGGTGCGCTTTTGTGGCCGTCTGGAACATTCTTCTGATAATCGGAAGCCGCTGGAGCTATGCACTTTTAAATTATCTATATTGGAAACTAATCTTTAGATTTAAAGCTTTCGTGACTGCAGGGATTCATATTCTTGGTTCTTTCGGTAAAGTCACGTAGAAGGGAAATAATATTATTTTATTATGTCCCTTCTACATGACTTTACCGAAAGAACCAAATAATATTATTTTATTATGTCCCTTCTACATGACTTTACTGAAAGAACTAAGAATATGAAAACTAATCTTTTTAGAACTGCTTTTTGTGTTTAGTTTGTTGTCCTTCCCCCGCACCTCTGATTCGCACGGTTGACTACGTATGGTGCGAAAGAAGTTCAGCATACAATTCACGCCTTCACCAACTCGCACAGACCGGCGTGGTCAAACAACCCCAATGACACACATTGCATTGGGAGGCCATCGCCAAACAGTGTACTTGCGCGTGTTTATGTGCGTGTGTGAGATGCTGCCGCGCTGCGTGCGTGTGCACGTAGCGTAGCGGTTCGCACGCTGCACTGCAAACCAGGTGACCAGAGTTCAATTCCTGCTCACGGCTAAGACCGGTGACGATTATCTGAACCGGTATTGGGCCTCCATTTGGTCAACTCGGCCTTAAACGAGTACCTGGTGCGGTGTGGAAACAACGCTTACTCGAGGAGACAAAGGCGGCCGGGCGTGGTGCTGGCCGCCCATCCCCTCGTGTGCCGTGCCGGCCTTCATAGGCGCTGCTCGCTAACACCGCTTGCCCCCAAACAGTCTGCTAAGAGGCTATACGGGGGGGGGTGGGGTGGATCTTTGTCTTTGTGCAGTGTGCCAGTGCTACCAGGACGGCTGCCAGGCGGACGTGTGCAACGACTTTGGGCGCTGCATGTGCCGCCCGGAGTACGGCGGCTCCCACTGCGAGACCTGCAACCCCGGCTTCCACAGCTTTCCTCAGTGCCAGGGTGCGCACTGCCGCCGCACTCCCCGCTCCACCGCCATGCAGCGCGCACAGTGCGGCATGGAGCACAGAGGCACACGTGCATACACGCGACGAGCGCAACGGCAACAAGCGCCGCTCCTCGCCACTAAAGTGGCGGTGACGTCACCACGGCGCTTGTGCCAGGCTAGGTGCACGTTGAGGCCACGTGAAGTGTCGAGAAGGCCCGCTGGCAGGAGGTCACGGGGCAGACCCAGGTGCCACGGGTCGACTGACACCGAGCACACACACGCACACTGAGCACACACAGACTGAGCATACACACACACACATACCGAGTACACACACACACACCCTGATCATACACACACACCCCGAGTACACACACACACAGACTGATCATACATACACACACAAAGACTGATCATACACACACACACACACCGAGTACACACACACACAGACCGATCATACACACACACATACCGAGTACACACACACACACCCTGATCATACACACACACACCGAGTACACACACACACAGACTGATCATACACACACACACACACACAGACTGATCATACACACACACACACACACCGAGTACATACACACACAGACTGATCATAAACATGCACACACACTGAGCACAATACACCGAGCACACACGCACTGCGCACACAAACATACAAATACCGAGTTTCATTCAACGCCCCACGCTGGCGTGCAGAGTCCGATTCTACTTCAATTTGATTTCCGGGCCACGGCTAAAATCGACGTGCGAGTGATACATGAACTGTTCCTGGGCCTTCCCCGAGGTCCCCTGTTTATTTCTTTAAACGAATACCTGGTGCACTTTATGTATGTATGTTGAACTTGTTACGCACCGTACGTAGCCAACCGTGCTAATCGGAGGTGTAAAACATCGTCCGTCAGAGTTGACCGAGTGGGCGTGTGGAGGGGGTTGCGGTGGGGGGGGGCGCGTCGTCTCCGTGTTTTTTGTGTCCGCATGTTTTGTGTCCACGTGCTGCTGTGCGTGCGCGTGTGCAGAGTGCGTGTGCGAGCCGGCCGGCTCGGTGGAGACTCACTGCGGCCACGGCGGGCGCTGCGCGTGCCAGCCCAACTTCGCGGGCTCGCGCTGCGAACGCTGCGCCGACGGCTTCTACGGCTTCCCCGTGTGCATGCGTACGTTTCGCTCCCCTCGCTCGTCCCAGCCGGTCGCCCTCCCTGTCCGCTCTGCTGTCGCTGCAGAACAGACAGGGAGGTTTACCTGTTCCCGTGAACGTCGCTGTTTGGTTGCTCCGTGCCGAAGTGCTCAGTCTACCACACTGCGTTCCACCATCACCACCAGCAGCAGCACCGCCAACACTGCAGGCTACCACCACGCTTGCCTGCCCACTCCTTTCCCCGCATTGCTCCACTTTGAAATCCCCTCCCAATGCCTCTTTTCCCGAGCTCTCGTAATGACCTCGATCAATTCAAGGCAGAACCAGACTCTTTTCACATGGACTGCAGGACACGGCGTCGCGCTCCCGCCTCGTACAACGTTCACCGTGCCGTTTGTTGCTGGCCGCTTGGCGTTTTGAGCACCGGGCTCGGCGACTGAGGGGCCGGATTGACGCTACGGGGGGGGGGGGGGAAGCTTTTCAGGGGCTGCAGCCTGCGGTCCGAAAGAAAAAATATGACGGCACGGCTTCGTCACGGTCGAAGGCAGACGGTGGAAATGTGAGTGTAGAAGCGCCACTCTGGAGCCGGTTGGTCCAGTGGCAGCCCACGCACGGTCACTGCCGCTTCCTCCCCTCTGCGGAGACATCGCGGAGTAGGAATAGGGGACGTTCTGAATCGTGGTGGTGGTGCGCACGTGGTCTGGTGCCCTGAGGAGTGCCGGTGTGGGGGAAAGGACGACAAGCTGAACGCAAAAAGTATATTTTTTTAAAATGAGTTTTCAACCTAGATTTAATAGTGCGCAGCTCCAGTGGCTTTCGAATATTGTGCCCTAGCTTCACGATTTGTACGTCGTGGTTAGAAGCTAGAATTTAAAATGACCACTGTGAATTACGGCGGAGAGTTGGTGGAAAAACAGTCGAGGGGAAAGAATTGAAGATACTATGAAGGCCCCCCACCCTCAAAACCATCACAATGTCGGGCCCCCCCTCAAACTCAATCTGCCTCTGCTTGTGTCTCGGCTGTCCGCATTTCTCACACGTCGGCTCGACATGGCCCCACGGTAGAATTGCATCTTTCCTGGAAACAACGACGGTTTGGGAGGAACGCTATCAACCCCTTTTTCCACTGGCACACCTGAGCCGAGCCAGCGTAGGGACCATCACGGCTCGGGTGGTTTTCCACTGACTCTCTTGCTGAGCCGGAGCCAAAACCGTGATACTTTGGCCTCACAAAACTAAACTACTATTCAACAATTTTTTTATTTAACCAGGTAAGGCCCATTGAGCTATATAGATTTAATTTCAGAAGCGACCTGGCTACAATTGATAGTTCAACCAAGTGGCTTATCATTTGGATATTCATCGTAGCCAAATACTCTAAATGCAGGTTGATTCTAAATGTGGAGGGAAAAACTGGAGGGCCCGGAGAAAAAGCCCAATGAGACCACGGGGAGAGAAACACGCAAACTACAAATACACAGCAGGCATCGGGGTCGGGATCGAACCCACGACCTCCTGTATACCAGTTGATGTAGTTCACATCTCGCCGGCCATAAACATCTGAATCTTGCTCGGGGAAAGTGGCGAGTGACACGTGCGTGGCGAGTGATGCGTGCGTCCCGTGTCCGCTCCCTCAGCGTGTGACTGCAACCTGGACGGTTCGCTGTCGGCCGCCTGCGACCAGCACAGCGGGCAGTGCGCGTGCCGGGCCGGCATCCTGGGCCACAAGTGCGAGGCGTGCGTCCCCGGCTCCTACGACTTCCCGCGCTGCGAGGGTAGCGAGCGCAGATCCCGCACCGCGATTGCCCACCCGCCGATATCCCCGCTCGGTCCGCGTGTGGCGGAGTGAGCCCACGGTGTCTGTTGGTCTGCAGTGTGGTGAGTGGGTGGGTGAGAGGGTGAGTGTGTGAGTGAGTGGTGAGTGTGTTGTTGTGACCTACAGTGTGGTGAGTGGGTGAGTGGGTGAGTGTTGGTGTGACCTGCAGTGTGGTGAGTGGGTGGGTGGGTGAGAGGGTGAGTGTTGTTGTGACCTGCAGTGTGGTGAGTGGGTGAGTAAGTGGTGAGTAAGTGTGTGTGTGAGTAGGTGGGTGAGTGTGTTGTTGTGACCTGCAGTGTGGTGAGTGTGTGAGTGAGACGGTGAGTGTGTTGTTGTGGGCTGCAGTGTGGTGAGTGGGTGAGTGTGTTGTTGTGACCTGCAGTGTGGTGAGTGAGTGAGTGAGTGGGTGAGGGTTGTTGTGACCTGCAGTGTGGTGAGTGGGTGAGTGTTGTTGTGACCTGCAGTGTGGTGAGTGAGTGGGTGAGTGTGTTGTTGTAACCTGCAGTGTGGTGAGTGGGTAAGTGGTGAGTGAGTGTGTGTGTGAGTGGGTGGGTGAGTGTGTTGTTGTGACCTGCAGTGTGGTGAGTGAGTGAGGGTTGTTGTGACCTGCAGTGTGGTGAGTGCGTGAGTGAGAGGGTGAGTGAGTTGTTGTGACCTGCAGTGTGGTGAGTGGGTGAGTGTGTTGTTGTGACCTGCAGTGTGGTGAGTGGGTGAGTGTGTTGTTGTGACCTGCAGTGTGGTGAGTGAGTTGTTGTGACCTGCAGTGTGGTGAGTGGGTGAGTGAGTGGGTGAGTGTGTTGTTGTGACCTGCAGTGTGGTGAGTGAGTGAGTTGTTGTGACCTGCAGTGTGGTGAGTGGGTGAGTGAGAGGGTGAGTGTTGTTGTGACCTGCAGTGTGGTGAGTGGGTCAGTGAGTGGGTTAGTTTGTTGTTGTGACCTGCAGTGTGGTGAGTGTGTGAGTGAGTGGGTGAGTGTGTTGTGACCTGCAGTGTGGTGAGTGTGTGAGTGAGAGGGTGAGTGTGTTGTGACCTGCAGTGTGGTGAGTGGGTGAGTGTTGTTGTGACCTGCAGTGTGGTGAGTGAGTGAGTGAGAGGGTGAGTGTGTTGTGACCTGCAGTGTGGTGAGTGTGTGAGTGAGTTGTTGTGACCTGCAGTGTGGTGAGTGGGTGAGTGAGAGAGTGAGTGTGTTGTTGTGGCCTGCAGTATCAATGGGTGCACAGTCTAAGACAACAGTAACCATCACAGGCGCGATAGAAGAGCCATAAGGAGGCGACTGACTCCCACTGGACTGACACAGGAAATCACGACGTCTCTTGTCACAAAACATCAACAAATTCTGCCGTTGCTGTGCACCACAAGTGAAGGCCTTGTTGTCAATCCACTGCTGGATGACGGCCTCCCCCGCCTTGGCAGGAAGAGCTGAGACGCAGTGCCACAGCACAGTACAGTACAACATTGCCCTCTGCTGCCCATCAGGTGTTGCTGCAGCAGCCAGTAACAACCTGATTTCTCACATTAACATCAAGCAAATCTCTCACATTAACATCATGCTAAT
>CM025625.2:1355729-1377425 GCA_014621495.2 Entosphenus tridentatus
ATGCTAATCTCTCACATTAACATCATGCTAATCTCTCACATTAACATAGCCACTTGTGTGCCCTCGTCGAGGAGGCCGCTCTCCTATCTTACAGTTACATGCTAATTTCTCACGTTAACATCACTAGCCCCGGCCACTTCTTTATGACCCTTGGGCTACACCCTTTTCAAACCTTTTAAAACAGTCTTACCTCAGCAGCAGGCCATGCTTTCCCACCTGATGACGGACGCTTGTGTTGCGCCCGAAACGCCGTGATTTATTTTACTTTATACCTACGTCACTTTACCGAAAGAACCAAAGAGTATGGATTCCTGCAGTGACGAAAGCTTCAAATCCAGATTGTAACCACCTGCTTTGTGCATCCTGGTTCACCGGGACGAGGCTCTGCGATGCACACGCTCACCCGGACCGGCCCACGGCTCGACACGTTGCTCCTCCGTGCGTTGGTCAGTTCGACTGAGTGCGAACTTAACCTACCCGCTCGATTAATATCCATCAACTCGATCGGTCAGTGTTAATCCGTTGCACGGAAAGTCCCGTTTTGACCAGTTGCCCTCCTGGTTTTCAAGGGAGATCCGCGGTGCATCGGCACAGCGCAACAGCCTCGGAGCGATCCGTACTGAGGAACGAGCAACAGCGGAACAGAAGATGCCGATGAACTTTTCGTGAACCTCGGCACACCGTGTCTGTGTGTGTGTGTGTTGCAGTATCGTCGTGCGTTCCATCTGGTTCACTCGTCAGCAACACCGTGCCCTCCGAGGTGAGCTTGTGTGTCGGGCGTGCTTTGCGTGCATACGGGGTTATGTGTGTGTGAGTGGAGAGCGGTAGTGTAGCGGTTAGCGCGCTGCGCTGCGAACCTGGCGACCCGAGTTCGATTCCCGCTCATGGCCAATACCAGTGACGATTATCTGAAACTAGTCCTGGGCCTTCTCTAGGTCGACTCAGCCTCAATTGAATAGCTGGTACAGTGTGTAGTAGGGGAGACAAAGGCGACCAGACATGTAGCTGGACACCCACCCTGTCGTGTGCCTTGCCTGCCTTCAAAGGTTATACGGGGGATCTTTATATTTGCATGGGAAGCGGTGGCGCAGAGATCACCATTCCCTGATGTCAACTGTGGTTGGAGGTTGAATTGAGGTGGTCAGGGTTTAGAGCACCATGCGGTAACCATGGCTCCACCACTGCCTCTTGGTACACAAGGGGAATAATCATTATAATCACTATTCTCGTGAGTTAAATACACAGCATATACTCAGTGTTCTGATGACACTCACTTGCTTCGGATAACTACGTAGAGTCAACAAAGTCACGTTGTGGCCACGCGCTAACAAGCACGGGGTTGAGGGGTCGTGCATTGAGCTTGCAGTCAAGTTCCAGTGGTGAATAAAGTCCTCTTGAACCGCAATGCCGCCCCTTCAGACTTAGAACTTACGCAGGGTCTACGAAAATTATTTTGAATTTAGCATGAACATCCAGAAACTGTCCTATTGAGTATACTCACAGTGACTTCCGTGATGTAATCATATCAGTCTTCCATGGTACAAGTCATCCTGAATGCCACTAATCTATGCCTGGGGTGAGCAGTGGTGTAGTTGTTAGAGCACTGCACTATGAATCCGACCACCTGAGTTCAATTCCTGGCCACGGCTAACATCGGTGGCGAGCGATGTGCTGTTTGATGGTGGCTATTCACGTGGTGTGTAATCCAGCATTGGGGGCGGGGGGGGGGGCAGTGAGGGTTAGTGGATCACACATGTTGTAAAGCTCCCTTCCCGTGGGCATTGAGGTGTCATATCCTGGCTCGTCAGGAGAAGGCAGTACAGCAAGTGGATGCATCGCCATCTGTTTCTATCTGCACGGGGATATAGCGTTGCCCCCTCACGTGCACGGGTTTTCTCCGGGTGCTCCGGTTCCCTCCCACCATTAATTGTCTGAAAACATCTTCAAATAAAAACCCAACGTCGCGGGACCCTCCTGAAAAAGAGTCCGACGAGGATAAATAAGTAAATTGTTTTTGGAATAATTTTAGCAACTGACCCGGGGACGGACCTCGTTCACCACAACCCGCACCGACGAACCTTGTCGAACATCCCCGTTGACTTGCCACAGCACGGGGGAAGGCCTTCACCCGTCAGTGCATTAACGGTGGGCTGCTCGCTCATGACTCCCATGCCAACATTCGATTGGCCTGTGAAGTTGTAGGCTCGAGACCCGGTGTGAGGGCTTGCTTCCTTCCAGGGCTCCTGCCAGTGCCGGGAGCACGTGACGGGGCCCGAGTGTGACGTGTGCAAGCCCCTCTACTGGAACATCAACTCCTACAATCCCTCTGGCTGTGAAGGTGAGCGCGGCCCAGCGGCGGTTTGCCCTGGTGTAAGGAATGAAACGGGGGGCCCGGTTGGCTTAACCCGAACCACCTACCCCCCCCCCAGCTCCCTCATAGCCCGTGGCCGTCTGACCTGCGGGCCCTGGTGCAGTCGCACCGCCCGCACGTTTGGGTTGAGGTTTGTACAGAAATTTGAACGAAATTGACTTCAGTGTAGTCAGCACCAGGGTTGCCCCATTGGGCACTTTTAATATTGGGCCCCCATACTCTTTGGTTCTTTCGGTAAAGTCACGTAGGTAGAAATAAAATAAAGTAAAACAAATCACGACGTTTCGATCGCAACACAAGCAATCCTCATCAGGTGGAACAACCACAGCAAGCCCCCGTACCTGATGCGACCCCTACGCGATAATAGAGGAAATGGGCACAGAGTGACCCACTCATCCACCCAGCGGTGAGCGAGAGTGCACTGTTAAAGGTTGTGGTGGGATAAACCCCAAGGAGGCTATCGAGAAAACACGTGATTTAACTTCTGCATTATTCCCCAACGAGTGGTTCTGCTTGCTGTCTGCATGAGCTTCCGATGCCGACACCACGGGCATCTGTGAAGGGTCTCTCTCGTGTGCGTTGACTGCAGGCTGCCACTGTGACGGACAGGGCACTCTGAGTGGCGTAGCCGAGTGTGAGCAGGTATTTACTCACTTCCTAATTATTTTAACATTTATTTTCTATTTGCCAATGACATTTGCTGTTCTGCTGTGGCCTGCTGTTCTGTGCCAACCGCTGTGATGTTCATGTGTTGTTGTTCTTTGTTCTGTGCCGATCGCACCACGGATCTCCCGTGCAAACCTAGCTGGATGACTTGGCTTTAAAACGGGACTTTCCGCGTAACAGATGAACATTGGATCGATTGATGCTGCTGACGATGTCGTTCCCCCTCCCTCCCTGTACTCCGCCTGGCCCGCTACGCGCCGCGTCCGTTTTGTCGCACGCAGCTCGCGGGGCAGTGCTACTGCAAGCCCAACGTGGGCACGCGCTCCTGCACGGCCTGCGAGGATGGATACTTTTCGCTCGAAGCCGACAACTACTTTGGCTGCCAAGGTGGGACGAGGTTCCAGCTCTCGCGCGCCGTGCCCCCTCGCGCCTCACCGGCTCGTCCCGTGGTCACGCCGCAAGTTCACCTCGAGGCTCTTTCTTGTTTGTTAGTTATGTTAAAAATAAAAATGGACTTCCAGCTGAAGCGGCGTCTTCGCAAATGCCGCCCGGCGATGCTGCTGCGTTGGCGGCGGTGCGCGGGCGCAGTCGATACAAATCGACTCGACGCATTGGTCAACAACGCTGTGTGGACTTGAGATAGAAAATAACTAAAGATACAATTGACGACGTTGTGGATAATGTCTGTTCCTCTTCGTTCGTGTGCTGTGAAGAATGGCCGCTGCACGAATCGTCCACCAGTTCTGCATTTCTTTTGTATTTTAAGGACGCACAACTGTGTTATTGAGGGATGTGTTAATTTTCCTTCGTCTTCTTCTTCTAAATGTCAGGCTGAAGTGGTTCCTGCTCGAGCTAATGCTGTTGATTCCACTACACCGCCCCCCCCCCCCCCCCCATTACAGCGTAAGCTGGACATATAAGCACGCCCCGTGTATATATAAAGCACAGTGCGGATACAAGCAACACACTCGTCGAGGGCAATATCCAATACGAGCGGATATCAAGATACAAAACAGCTGGGCCCACTCCCAAAAGGGTGTGCCCGCAGCCAGCGTCCACTCCACCTCTCCCTGCTCCCTTCCCTCCGCCACTGCGCCGTCGGGCACCACCGTTCACCAAAGCTCCCCCTCGGTGCCTCGCGCCGTGGCACAAACCTGCTCGTCTCCACTGCTCCCCCTTCCGCCTGTTCGGTGCACACCACCAAACGCGTGAACCCCGACGAGCACCAACCTCGTGGGGCCCCGTGACAGCCTCCTATGGCGGGGGCCAGAGACTGAGGCCCCAACCCGTGGGATTGTATCGTTTCCACCGCACGCTCGTGAACACCAAATGGAGATTGTTACCAGCGGCCGTCGCTCAGATTCGCTGCTTGCCAATTCAGATGTGGCGCCGCGCTGTGCCGTGCTGCGTGTGTGCGCTATGCTGTGCGTGCCGTCTGTGCGTGCCGTGCTGCCTGTGCGCGCGTTGTGCTGCTGCGCGTGCCGTGCATGCTGTGTGTGCGTGTGTGTGATGTGCTGCGCGTGCCGTGTGTGGCGAGTGCAGGCTGCCTCTGCGACGTGGGGGGGTCGCTGGGCCGCGGCTGCGACAGCCGCACGGGCGCCTGCAGCTGCCGCCCCCACCTGGGGGGGCGCCGCTGCGACCGGTAGGGAGCCGCGCGGTGCCGCACTTCCCTTGCACGCGAAACGCGCCGCGTGGTCTTCTCATCACGGGCACGGTCCGATTGTGCCCTGGGTGTCTCGTCGCAAATTTGACGGGGAAAAAAATCCAGCGAGGAACTTTGACGGCGAACGGTGCCACTCCACCTTGTTAAGATGATGTGTGTTCCAGATGCACAGTGCAAGTTCCAACCCATCAACCAAGACCCCAACAATGTACCTTGCCGCCTACCTAAGTCCCAAGTCCCCCTTCTGGGATCACGCCGTCACCGCTCTAGAATTCACACCCAGATCCGGAACTAAAGACGCACGCCACGGTCCACGGTCGTGCAATTGTGGCCACCCATCACCAGATCCCCTGCTTTCGTCACATTACACAAAGCACCCTCGGTAGCCCAACGCGGCGAGAAAGATGCGACACCCTCCGTCAACTGAGCGTACCGAAATTCCAGCCAAATTTTGGCAGAAACCACGAGGGCCTTGAAGATGCGGCAGTGGCTGGGGAAGCCGCTTCCGTCAATTGCGCATTTCCTGGCCCTATAGATGGCCAGTTTGGCGTTGTTCATGATAAAGTTTGTCAACACCTCTAGGTGGCCTCGTTCCCCCTATATCCAAAAATAATAATTGTGGGTGAGAAATGAAGATTGAATTCTAGTAGAATATTGTGTAACAGCTTATAGAGCGAGCCCCACGGTGTTCTGCACTCCTTCAACAGAGGGACAGCAAAACTCCACCAACTCTCTTCTGAAGCCCCCACATGGCGAGCAGGTCTTAACGTCGTCATTTAGCTCCCGAACGTGTTGCTGCCATACGCAAGAGTACATACGTAGAACTTGGTTCCGCCGCGGAGATGGAGCGATGGGACCGGCTCTCGTTGCGCACGTTCTGGGCGAATGATTGCATCGCAGGACGCGCGTACGTGCGTTGAACTTCTTTTGGACGCCGTACGCAGCCCGACCGTGCTGATCGGAGGTGTTGGGGAAGGACAACAAACTAAACACAATATTCGAGTGGACGAGTACAAGTTCCTGCCGGAGCCGGTGCACGGCTTCACGTGCCATCTCTCCCACCCCAAAGAAGTGCGATGAACTCAAAGGTCATTAGTGGTCAGGCTGGGCCCCATCAACTCTCTAGACGAGAGATCCCAGTTTCAACGCAGGTCACTGAGACTCGGATTCCACCCACTCCCTCGTGTGCCGTGCCGGCCTTCGTAGGCGCTACCCGCTAACAGCACTTGCCCCAACAGTCTACCAAGGCTTTAAGGGTGATCTTTATCTTGCATGTGTGTGTGTGCAGGCCGGAGCAGCACTACTTCTTGCCGGGGATGCACGCGCTGCGGGTGGAGGTGGAGGAGGGCCTCACGCTGGAGGGGCACCCCGTGCGCTTCGGATTCGACCCGAACGAGTTCAGTGACTTCAGCTGGCGAGGCTACGCGCAGATGTCCTGCCTGCAGGTGGGGGCCTCCCCCTCTCCCTCCCCTCCCCTCCCTCTCCTCCCTCCCCTCCCTCTCTTCCCTCCCCCCCTCCCTCTTCTCCCCTCCTTCCCCTCCCTCGCCTTCCACCCTCTCCTCCCCTCCCCTCCCACCCCTCCATCTCTCCTCCCTCTCTCCCTCATCTCCCTCTCCTCCCTCCCTCCCTCTGGTAGTGGCACATTGGTTCGTGTCTTGCACTATGAACCCGGCTACACGAGTTTGATGCTTGGCCGTGGCTAACATCAATGGCGAGTGATACCAAAACTGGTCATGGGCCTCACCAAGGTCGACTCAGCCTTAAATGGGTACCTGGTGTGGTCTGTCAGTATCAGCACTGGGGGAGCGTGCCTCATCAGCCTTAATATACGCTCACTGACAGCACAGATCTTATAATCTGTTTCTAAACCAAGCTGTGCTTCGGCATGTGTGGGCGCTTGCGTTGTGCACGCGTGTGTGCGTGCGTACGGTGTGTTGTGTGTGCGTATGGTGTGTGTGGACGATGTGTGTGTGTGCGTGCGGTGTGTGTGTGTGCGTGCGGTGTGTTGTGTATTCACATGCGCTGTGTGTGTGCGCGTGTGCAGACGCAGCTGGTGGTGCGGGTGGAGGTGGAGCTGCCGCTGCTGTACCGCGTGGTGTTCCGCTACCAGAGCGCGGTGCCGCACGACGTGCAGGCGTTGATCTCCGTCACCGAGGACTTCAGCTCGGACACCTGCTGGAGCTGTGAGCGCCGGCACCGCACACGCACACATGCGCACACACACACACATGCACACACGCACACACACGCGCACACACGCACACACAAGCACACACGCACATGCACGTGCACACACACGGGCACGTGCACACACGCGCACGCACACACACGCGCACGCACACACACGCACACACACACACGCACGCACGGCCTCACGTGGGCCAGGCCCTCCGCTCAGCAGCTCCGCAGCCGCCCTGGTTAATGCTGCTAAATAAATTGACCTTGCCTTGTTACCCTCATCTAACCAGCCAATCGCAGCCAAGCAACCAGGAATTAACCCTAATTATTAAATTGGATCCACGTGCGTGGCTGTGCTGATGACATTACAGATCCTACTTCAGTAGGCGGGTTGGGAAGCCCTTTCACGTGAGAGCTGAACTTTGGTTAACACCCGGTGACGCTGGATGTGATGTTCAGCAAAGCGTCGGGAATGACAACTATCACATTTTATTTGCCGTTCAACATTGCCGTTTTGTTGATACATCAGATCAATTTGCATATTTGCCCACGTGACAACATAATTTGATTGGCTCAGGCGGTGGAGGGTTGTAGTCCTGGAAGTTGACGTTAGACCTCCATGCGATGACCAAATCCAACATAAACTAATCATGAAGCACTGCCGGGTGTACTCCAAGGCATTGAAATTGTCTCGCCTATTTTACGTGTACGCTAATAACTGTGACGCTGTTCCACCCGAGATGCTCAGTACCCAGTTGGAACCCTTCTATTGTAAAGGGCGCCACGGTGGCGAAGATGTTAACTACCTCGCCTGGTATACAGAAGGTCATGGGCTCGACCCTGACCCTGACTCTTCTCCCTGTGGTCACGTGGAATTTTCTCCGGCTCGTCCGGATTTTCCCTCCGCATTTCGAATCAACTGCTGCAATACATTTCCACGCGATAAGCCACTTTGTTGAGCCATCACCTGTGACCAGCTCGCTTCTGCAAAAGAGCTACACAGCTCAGTTTAGTAAAGTCAGGGCGCCTGATTCAGGTGTTGAAACATTTGCACGGTCATCGAACGTTCGGATGAAAATGTGACCGATGGCTTCATCTCCACCAATCGGGTGTGACATCTCAAAAGTTAAGCAGAGCGGAGCCTGGATAGCGCTTGGATGTGGCGACCACCGTGGGTCGATGCATCTCCGTGTCGCGTCTCCTGATCCCCTGTGGCGTCTGTCCGCGTCGCGTCCCCTGATCGGCACGCAGGCCAGGAGCAGAGCCGCTCGGTGACGTTTGGCCGCGCGGCGTCGCCGGCCCTGGTGACGGTGCCCGGGAACGGGGCGCCCGCCACCCCCTTCGTGCTCAACCCCGGCACGTGGTACATCGTCATCGAGGTTCAGGACGTGCTGCTGGTACTACGCACCGCCCCCCACTACCACCACCGCCCCCCACGAGGGCCCCGGCCCCCCACTACGACCACCACCCCCCCACTACGACCACCGCCCCCCCACTACGACCACCGCCCCCCACTACGACCACCACCCCCCCACTACGACCACCACCCCCCCACTACGACCACCGCCCCCCACTACGACCACCGCCCCCCCACTACGACCACCACCCCCCCACTATGGCTCGGGGGGCCGCCTGTGACTCTCGTGAGTCTTCACCTTCACCCGCTCCTGGTCGTTAATTTCGTTACACGCAGATCGACTCGCCTCACCCGCTCGCTTGTGTTACGCTTGAAAGGTATCCGCGAGTAGCCTTTGTCGTGAGTGACCCCGTCAAAAACCCCTGGACGCGGCTTGTGACGCGCGTCGTCCGACGCCCGCGTCGCGAGATCGCGAATCCGATGTTTAGTCGACGAATCGTGACATCCGGTGGGGGAAGGGTCCGGCGGGCAGTGTCGCCGACATGGCCGATACCTGCACGGTCGTCGAAAATCCCCTTGGTGGAGAGCGCTCGCGACACGGAGAGAAGTTGCCGCATCACACAGCGCTGTTTTCTTTGCAGGTCGTTTGCGAGCGTTTTTGCCTGTTGCTGCTGGAGGCAGTTTATTGAGCAAAGCTGCATTAAACGGCGTGTTTTGGCTGTAATAACACACGGGTATAAGGGGTGGTATTAGCGGGGATATTCATTGAGCCGATCGTTGAATCTCTTCATCCCTAAAGCCACGTGGCGATTGGCGTGCTTTGGTGCGTGCTTGCGTGTGTAAGCGCTGTGTACGAGCGTGATGCGAGTGTGTGTGCGCTGCACTGCAATGAGGTGCGGGGAGCGGTGGTGTCACGGTTAGCGCACTGCGCTACGAAACCGGCAAACCCGTGTTCAATTCCCGCTCACGGCCAACACCGGCCACGAATATCTGGACCGGTCCTGGGCATCGCCTATGTCACTCGACCTCAAATGAGTGCCTGGCGCAGGGTGTAATATAAGTTTGTCGTTTTCGTGATTGCTTACCTTTCCTAAACTAATTCCTACCGTGTTTTTCTGTCGTTTGCTGTTGTCATATTCTGAGAAAGAGCTTTACAGCTCATCGGATTTTTCCAGTGTAAATATGCTGATTCTGTATAAACATCGCCACTGGGGAGACAAAGGCGGCCGGGCGTGGTGCTGGCCACCCACCCCCTCGTGTGCCATGCCGGCCTTCTTAAGTGCTCGCTAACAGCACTTGCCCCAACAGTCTGTTAAGGCCGCACGGGGGACCTTTGTCTCTGTGTTCTCGTGTGTGTGGCAGGATTACCTGGTGCTGCTGCCCAGCACCTACTACGAGGCTCCCGCACTGCAGGTGAAGGTCACGGAGCCCTGCCGCCACAGCGCGACCCCCGACCAAGCCGATGACAAGTGAGGGCCACGCCACACCAACCGGCAGCCTGAGACACTGACTTCACAGGAGACTGAGACAGGGCACCCACTGACTCACAGCAGACTGAGACATGGCACCCACTGACTCAGCAGACTGAGACAGGGCACCCAGGCAGGTTCTCATCCGCCCCCACTCCCTCTCCCCGCCCCGTGCGTCCCAGCTGCCTGCTCTACTCCTTCCTGCCGCTCGACGGCTTCGCGAGCGCGGCCGCGGCACTCGGATTCCACGTGGACCGCTCGGGTCAGCGCGTCGCCGTGCAGGGGCGCACCCGGCCCCACTCCTCCCCGGCTGCCGTGGTGGAACTTGGCGCCCAGCATGTAAGCGACTTTCCCCCTTCCACCTTCCTGTCTCCTTTGCGTGCCCCCCCCCCCACTACACACACGAAGACAAAGATCCCCCGTGTAGCCTTAGTAGAGACTGTTGGGGGGCAGGTGCTGATAGTGAGCAGCAGCTGTGAAGGCCGGCGTGGCGCACGAGGGGCCCCACGTAGACTCCGCTCGTGGCGCGTGTGCATAGGTGTGTCTGTGTATGCGTGCGTGTGTGTGCATAGGTGTGTCTGTGTGTGCGTGCGTGTGTGTGCATAGGTGTGTCTGTGTGTGCGTGTGTGCGTGTGCATAGGTGTGTCTGTGTGTGCGTGCGTGTGTGTGCATAGGTGTGTCTGTGTGTGCGTGCGTGTGTGTGCATAGGTGTGTCTGTGTGTGCGTGTGTGCGTGTGCATAGGTGTGTCTGTGTGTGCGTGCGTGTGCGTGCGTGCGCGTGCGTGTGTATGCGTGTACATGCATGCGTGTGCGTGCGTGTGCGTGCGTGCGTGTGCGTGCGTGTGTGCGTGCGTGTACGTGTGTGCTGGGGAGCAGTAGTGTAGCAGTTAGCTCGCTACGCTACGAATCCGGTCACCCGGGTTCAATTCCCACTCACGACCAACGCCAGTGACCTGGTCCTGGGCCTCCCCTAGGTCGACTCAGCCTCAAATAAGTACCTAGTGTGATGTGTAAAAGCATTGGCACTAGGAATACAAAGGCGGCCGGGCGTGGTGCTGGCCACCTACCTCCTTGTGTGCCGTGACAGCCTCCGCAGGTGCTACTCTCTAACAGCACTTGCCCCAACACTCTGTTGAAGGCCGTACGGGGGATCTTTGTATACGTTTTCTGTGCGTGCGCAGGACAACTTGCACGTGGCGCTGGACGGGCTGGAGCCGGGCGAGCACGCGCTCGTGCTCGAGTTTGCGAGCGAGGCCGAAGCGAGCCAGACGCCGGCCGTCACGGTGCGGCACGGCCTGGGTGCGGAGCCGCAGGCCACCGTCACCATCCAGCCCTGCGACTTCAGGTGCCCCCCACCCCCCCACTGCCCAACGTCCCCCAAACCAGAATCAGAATCTTCATTTCGGACTGGAGGAAATCCGATGAGCTATGAAGCTCTTTTTCACAATCGGCTGCCCTCTCCTGCGCCTCGCCGGTGCGGCGGGACCCAAGTGCCACCCCGCGGTGTTTTACAGGCCTGGGGCAAATTCTCCGTTTGGTTGCCCCGGCGGTGTTTAGCGGCGAGCTGCCCGCCAGTCGTGCCGCCACAGCTTCAGCTGAGCTGACGAGGAGGCGGTGCCTGGCTGGGGCTGGGGGTGGGCGATCATTTGGCAGGCGTAGCGAGATGTTAACTGCCTCGCCTGGTGTACAGGAGGTTGTGGGTTCGATCCCCACCCTGACGCCCACCCCTCCCCCCACCTCTGGCCTTTGCATTTGATTGGCTCGCAAGTGATGACATCGCATCTATACCTCTATTTAAGGAACTGAAAAGGAGGATTTCTCCACAAATTTGGCTGTCACATGATGATGCTAGTGGTATTGACTGGCAAAACGTCATACTCGAATTGTAGATGTTGTGGGTTTACTCTCCAACACACCGGTGTGCTGTACTAGTAACGAATTTGCATGTTTTGTTCATGTGACAAACCTTACTAATTGGATGCGTCGGGTGGTGGCAGGTTTAACGACACATTTATATTTACACGATCGAATCCAAAAAAACCTCTGTATATTTGCTGTTTGCATTTTATCTTTGCCTGTGGTCGCGTGGATTTTTCTACGGGTCCTCTAGTTTTTCCCTCCCACATTTAGAATCAACATCACACGTTTAGAGGATTTGGCTACTACACATGTATGCGTGATGGTAGGCCGCCACTTTGTTGAACTCTCATTTTCGACCAGATAGCTCTGTGGGCCTTACCTGGTCAAATAATGTTTGGCCCCCGCGTGGCTCAAACCCAGGCAAGGCCAGACGCGGACAGCTGGCAACCCTCTTTGGAATATCTGAACCGGCCCTGGGCCTTCCCTAGGTCAACTCAGCCTTAAATAAGGACCTGATGTGGTGTGTAAACATCACGAATGGGGGTAGCCAAAGACAGCGGAGGACATGGTCCTAGCCCCACCACCCTCGTGTGCAGTGTTGGCCTTCGTAGCTGCTTGCTAAGTGTGCTCATGACCTGCTCCAGTTTGGCAGCAGAGGTTTCACTTCGAATCATTCAAGCAGCATTATCGTTTTGTTGGCTGCGTACTGCTCTGTAAAAAACTGCCTGGCCTTTCGCTCCTTACAGAGCTCCAAGTCTTCTCGGTCACAGGCTTTTCTCTGCTTGTGTAATATATGGACCTCTTTAAATTTAGATCTGTGCCAGTTTAAAACATTCATGCTGGCCTGCCTGTGATTCATCGTGGGATTAACCAGACTGGATTATTTGCGAAGCTGCGTTGGCTGGGTCATGTAACCCGCATGCGCAGCCACTGCACGCCCAGATAACCTCTGTTTGGCCAGATAGAGGGGGCTAAATTGGCGTGGCATTGGCTAGAGAAGGGATGGACTGATGTTGTACAGGAGGGTGTGGAGCGGAGAGGACTTGCTCAATGACTGGTGTCAAGATCGGCCTCTATGGAGGAGGCTCGTTAAGATTACTACTGTGCAGTTGGAGGAAGTCACCCTCCAGCAACAATGCAGGGCAGAGGAGCGACACTCACAACAACGAACGGAGCGCTGGGTGGCTAAAACACAGCAAGTTGGCACAGTAGGGGGCACAGGTGGTGCATCTACCGGTCATCTCAGTCAGTCGACCCATGGCACCTGGGTCTGTGACGCGCGACCTCCTGCCAGCCAGCCGTCGACACTTCACGTGCCCTGAAAAGTGCGCCGGGCTTGGCACAAGCGCCGAGGTGACATCGCCGCCGCTGCGTGGTTGTTGTGCGTGTTCGTGCCGGAGCAGCTTCCTGTGCCGGGCCGTGGCGGTGGACGCTCGTGGCCGCGTCGCCGTCTTCTCGCTCGCCAGCCGCGCCGACGTCGTCGTCAGCGGCCAGGGCCTACACCGCCTCCTCCTCGTCAGTCTCACCCCTCGCGGCCGTGATGCCTCTCGCTCGCCCTCCCATTGCATGCCTCCTCCCCCTCCCCCTCGTATTCTTCCCACCCAGTGTGGGAGTCTCCACTCGTTCCTATCCTGGGCCCGACCTCCACGTCCACTCCGCGATGCTTCTGATCTCCGTCCACCCCGAGCCACCCTCTCTCTCTTGGCATCAGTCTCCGCTCGGGCGCTTCCACGATCGTCGCCTATCTTCCCATTCGGTTGTCCTCTCTTCTTCTTCCTCTTACGCCACTTGCCCCTAGACATCTCGAGTGGACGTCCTCTCAGCCTGTCTGAAGATGAGCACCGCCACCCTTGACTTCTTCCCCGTCTCTTCGTGTCTGACCCGCTCTAGTCTACTGATCCCAGATATCCATCTCAGATACTTCCGCGGCCGTTCAATTGTTTGTCGATGCCGCTGCTGGTGTGGGAAAGGCCTGCGCTAGGAGGGAGCTCCAGAGCAGCGCTTCCACAACCTTTTCGAGTGTGAGGACCCCTTTTCAGCCTCACTATTAGCCATACTCGTTGGTTTTTTCGGTAAAGTCACATAGGTAAAAAATGAAAATAAATTAAATCACGACGTTTCGGGCGCAACACAAGCGTCCTTCTTCAGGTGGGGAGGCTGAAACTCACTATTAGCCATTCGAATTTGTACATTTCCTTGGCGAGATTGTTATTCTTTTTTATCCACGGGACCCCCCTATAGTAGCCTCGCAGACAACCACCGGTTGGGAGCCGCTGCTCTCGAGCAGTGGACTCTTTACCTTTACTGCGGCCTTGCACCCCATTGGTTCTCAATCGTTTTTTTAATCATCTTAATAAATACATAGGTTTGATGAAACAAAGTAGTTGTACTTAAGTGCCCATGCTTAATTTGTGTTTCGATCATTTACTTTTTCAAAAAAATCTCGCAATGTCTCGTACCCCCAGGTTAAGAACCACTTGCCTTAGAGCACGCCACTCGGAGCGTGGAGGCGTGGCCCAGTGACGTCACTGGAGGCGTGGCCCAGTGACGTCACTGGAGGCCGCCATGTTGGCGCACGTGGAAGCTATATTGTTTTGGCAATATAAAAGCATTTTTCTCACTCGCCACTGAGGTTCAAATATCGCGTTGGGCAGTTCCTGATACTCGGCCTCGGTCCACTACTGAATAAAACAACACATGCTTGTTTTGGGTTGCGTCTCGTTTACAGATGGTTGATGCGTTGTTGTTTATTTTTCTCCTTGCTGCAGCACAAGATATATGCTGTCCCGTACAAGGACTTCAGCATGGAATTGGTGGAGCCGCTCGTGCACTGTGTGAGCACACACGGTACTCATCCCAGCCACAGGTAGACGCTCGCACCCTCGCCATCGCACCGCCGCTCTCATTCTCTAGAACTCATTCATCTCATTAATCCCAGCCACAGGTACACGCTCAGTATCCTCATCATCACACCGGCGCTCTCATTCCCCACAATCAGGTTCTGAGTGCGTGAGTGTGTACCTGTGGGTAGCTGGAGTGTAGCGGTTAGCGCACTTCGCTACGAACCTGGCAACTCGAGTCCGATTCCCTCTCACGGCCAACACCGGTGACGAGTATCTGAACTGGTCCTGGGCGTCCCCTAGGTCGACTCGGCCTCAAATATGAGTACCTGGTGCGGTGTGTAAACATTGCCACTGGGGAGACAAAGGCGGCCAGGCGTGTTTCTGGCCATCCACCTCCTCGTGTGTCGTGTTGGCCTTCATAGGTGCTGCTACTCGCTTAACAGCACTTGTCCCAACAGTCAATTAAGGCCACACGGGGGGGGGGGAATCTTTGTCTTTTGTGTGCGCGTGCATCTCAGCGCTCGCTGCATCGACTCCACGTTCTCTCAGCCGGCGGGCTCAGTGCGCTCCGAGGGGGGCGGCCCGGCCCCCACCGACGACAGGCAGCAGAGGCCTTCCAGCGCCCAGGGAGCGCCGCCGCTCATCCACCTGCACGGCGAGGAGGTGAGCGCGGCACGTGGAGAGCGCCAGCGGGAAGAGGAGGACGCAGCCCACGGCACACCACGGTGGCGTGCGCTCCTTCCGCGCACGAGGAGGAAAAGCACAACGATGCAAACTCTCTCTCTCTCTCCTGAAGCCCTCTCGTGGCCAGCAGCAGCAGCAGAACTCGACATTGCCATTTAGCTCCTGAACGTTGCCACGCGCAAGAAAAGGGATAGCCCACGGAAACGAAAATCCACCGGCTCCATTATTTTGCACACGCATAGACGTGTACCCGCGATTCAGCAGCAACGTTAATGAGAATAAAACAACTTTAAGGACTGCCTGACGGCAGGCGGCAGTGTATCAGTTAATGCGCTGCGCTACGAACCTGGCCACCCGGGTTCGATTCCCGCTCACGGCCAACATCGGTGACGATTACCTGAGCCGGTCCTGGTCCTCCTCCTAGGTCGACTCAAATGCGTACCCGATGTGGAGCGTAAACCTCGCCACTTGGGAAACAAAGGCGGCCGGGCGTGGTGCTGGCCACCCACCCGTCTTGCATACCGAGCCGGCCTTCATAGGTGCTCGCTAACACCCACCTGCCCCGGGGGGATCTTTGTTTTTTATCTGCAGGTGCGAGCGAGCGTGCGTCTGGCCGTGCCGGCTGTGGGGCGCTACGTGTTCATGGTGCACTTCCACCAGCCCCTGCACCCGTCCTTCCGCACCGACATCCACCTGGACGCCGGGCTCTCGTGGCACGGTCAGTTTCCCCACCTCCTTCCCCCCCCCTCTACCCCTCCACCCCCACCACATGCAACACACCACTGTGGCGAGATGTTAATTACCTCGCCTGGTGTAGAGGAGGTTGTGGGTTCCATCCCGACCGTGATGCCTGCTGTATATTTGGAGTTTGCGTGTTCTCTCTCTCCCCGTGGTCGTGTGGATTTTTCTCCGAGCCCTCCGGTTTTTCTCTCCACATTGTGAATCGGCGTGCGTTTTGAGCATTTGGCTACTCTAAGTTTCCACGTGGTAAGCCACTTCGTTTGTGGCCAGGTCACTTCTGACAAAGAGCTACATAGCCCAGTGGGCATTGCCATGGGACACGCCGGCGTTTATTGGTCGGTGAGTCCCATGGTAAAATGAGCGTGTGCTGGCACGAGTCGCGCCGTAAGGTGAAAGGGACCACGATATTAGGTTTTGGAGAGACAGGGCGGAGACGGATCAACGATGAGCGAGTGGCTGTTCTAACGACCATGATAGCAGCTCTAGCAGAGGGACAAAGCCACGATGGGTTGGCAGCGAGAGAGCGTGATGCTGATGAGACACTGGCATTGCTGACAGTGGTGGTGCGGCGTGCGTCCTCCGTGCGTGCAGGGCAGCTCAACGCTTCTGCCTGCGTGCACGGCCGGGGCTGCCGCGGGGCGGTGGAGGCCGACGGCTGGCTGGGGCTGGACGTGACGTCTCTGCACGTCGTCGCCACCGTCACCGTGCCGCACGGCCGTTCCCTTTGGCTGGTCAGCAGCCTCCGCGAGCATCGCGACGCGCGGTCGCGGGGGAACTTGCACGGCGTTGCCACGCGGTCATCGCCTCTGCTCCACGAGGGGGGGAGGGGGGACATTGCAAAAGCCGCGTGCGCCGGAGGGCCGCGTGGTGCCACGCGTCACGTGATGGCATCGCGTGGGGCATCGTGTTATCGTAACCTGTGTGCACGTGATAGCTAATAATGCCTCCGGGTGTCACCTCGCTTTCATCTCATTATCTCTTGTCTACAGATGTCTCATATCGTATGTCACAATCCTTGCGTCTCAGTGGGGCCACAGCTTGGTGTGGACCACTCTGACTGACCTCCGGGGGTTGCCAGTTTAAGAACCGTGCCTATCAGGGTTAGAAGAGAGACCATGAGGTTGAATAGGATATACAGTAAAGTCACGTAGAAGGGAAATAATAAAATAATAAAAATAAAACATAATAAAATAATGCGTATTATGTTTTATTTTTATTATTTTATTATTTCCCTTCTACGTGACTTTACCGAAAGAACCAAGAAGATGAATCCCTGCAGTCACGAAAGCTTTAAATCGAAATTTAGGATATACAGGTTTTGCCTTCACAAGGTTCATCCCACTGCAGCTGAAAGGGCCATGCAGGAGGGCAGTGAAAGCATGCGTATGTCTCGATGTCCGTGTGCGGTGTCCAAAGCCCGTCGACGCCTGCAATTGTAATCGACACCAAACGTGTCCTCTTTGGCATTTAAAGTGATAGCTTTAAATGCGTGGCCACGTTCATCTCTATTGCTTTGGCGATGAGAAGTTTCTCTCAGCTGGTTGGAATCTGGTTGGGTGGCATTGCCGTTGGAGAGCTTGCAAGGGAGTGAATTAAAATATCTATTACGTGACTTTACTGAAAGAACCGAAGAGTATGGATTCCTACAGTCACGAAAGCTTCAAATCAAGATTAACTCTGTTGAGGGGGTTGACTCAGGCCTATCTATCCTGCCTGGGTAGATAAAAATAACTCGTAGTTTGTAGGAAATATGCGGTGGTCATTTATGGAGAGGCCGATCCCTGCCATAAACCATGGAATTCTTGACCCCCGCCACGGGGCTGGCAGTGGAGGTGAACTGTTCATATGTGGAGCTTGTTCCACGCTTCTGTGAGGTTCCGGCGATATCCGGAAATCCCACAAGAGCAGTGCGAGTAGTGGTGTGGTTGTGTGGTTGTGTGCGGATCAGCCACACTGGAGTTGCAGTACACTGTTAAATCTAGATTGAAAACTAATTTCTTTAGAACTGCTTTTTGTGTTGAGTTTGTTGTTGTTCCCCCGCACCTCCAAATAGCATGGTTGGCTATGCACGGTGCAAAAGAAGTTAAACATAAATACAAGACAAAGATCCCCTGTATAGCCTTAACGGACAGTTAGCGAGCACCTATGAAGGCCGACACGACACATGAGGGGGTTGGTGGCCAGCACCACGCCCGACCGCCTTTGTCTCCCCAGTGGCAATGTTTACACACCGCACCAGGTACTCGTTTGAGTCGACCTAGGGGAGGCCCAGGACCAGTTCAGATATTCCTCACTGGTGTCCGCCGTGAGCGGGTCCCTGGGTTCGTAGTGCAGCGCATTAACCGCTACGCGACCGCTCCCCCAACATACATAGTGACAATGACCATCATTCGACTACAAAGTGGTGGGATGATGGTCAAAACAGTTCACCTGGATCCAGCCCTCTCCAGGCTCAGATATGAAAATGCAATTGAATGTAATCGTGATGATGATAATGATGGTGGTGGTGGTGAGCTTCTGCAAAGACACCACCCCGGCGCGTTGGTGGTCCCTGACGTGGGCTGTGTTTGTGCGTGCCGCCTCTCCCAGGAGTACGTACTCGCGGTGCCGGAGGACTCGTTTGACCCCACCATGCTATCCCCCGAGCCCACCGACAAGTCCGCCGACTTCATCTCGCTCTGCGGAGGAAATAGCTTTCACGTCGAGTAAGCCATTACTTTGCACGTTCAATAAAAACACCACCAACAGCAGCAGCAACATCATGCACATGAACAAACTATGAAACTATCTATTTTTATTTTAACAGGTAAGGCCCACGTGAGCTATATAGTTCTTATTTTTAGAAGCGACCTTGCCACAAATCACATAGCTCAAGGAACTGGCACATCACGTGGAAATGTATTGCGACCAAATACGATAAACGCATATTTCTGAACGTGGAGGAAAAAACTGGGAGGACCCGGAGAAAAATCCACGCGACCACAGGGAGAACATGTAAACTTGGGATCGGGAACAAACCCACGACCTCCTGCATGCCAGGCGAGGGAGTTAACATCTCGCCACCGGTGCTCTCCCGTTCAACATAATCAACTTCTGTCAATTCGGGAATGCGCTATTGCGCGGTCGTACAGATCGGTCTCACCCTCACCCCGTCCTCCCACCCCCCCACCTCATGTGCCTGGCCGCGGCGTGCAGCCCCGCGGCATCGCCGCCCTTCTGCCGCGACGCGTCCGCCTCCCTCTCCGCCTTCCACAACGGCGGCGCGCGGCCGTGCGAGTGCCACGGCGCCGGCTCGCTGGGCCCCGACTGCGAGCCGCACGGCGGGCAGTGCCGCTGCCGGGCCAACGTGATCGGCCGGCAGTGCACGCGATGCGCCACGGGGCACTACGGCTTCCCGCACTGCCGTCGTGAGTATCCCCCTACCCTCCTCCACCTTCACCCTCCACCACCTCCTCCAACACCTCCCCCCACCTCCCCCCCCCCACCTCCTCCACCTTTATGAGGGGAGCTCCTATCTTTTGCCGTTTTCGAATTATTCAGAATTGAACATCATAAAATGTGTTTTTTTCGTTCAAAACCGCGTGAATCCGAATTATCTTAAAAACAATAAAAGATAGAACAATGGTTCACGTGTACATTTTATTTAGCTGTTTAACGCTCTCTGAACGAAAAAAAACGCAAACTTATATTTTGAGCGGTTTCTGAATGACACTACACACTAACATGTTTAAGGGGCACTTAAAATCGAGACTTTTAAATAAATAATCGCGAATTTTCAGATGTTTCCTGTTGTTTGTGTCCTAAAAACTACCTATGTACCAAATTTCAGCTTTTTAGCTTGTCGGAAAGTATCCTAGAGGTTGTTGAGACATTCAGATTAAGGGCTGTATTTGTATAGACTAGTGCACGTATGTGTTTTTGCGTCTGTGTTCAGGTTGATTTTGTTGAACCAGGCAAGAGCTCGAGAGACGAGAATTAGATTTGCAAGGGTGACCATGCTCACCAAAATGATGAAAGCAAAACAAGTCAAATAGAGCCCAGCTTTGAAGCGAACAGAAATTACAGCAAAAACAACTGGGTAGTTAATCGAGAAACCGAAACACGTGCACGAACATAAATCAACGTTAAATGAGAAATTCTCTGTAGCGCTAGTCAGCTCCGCGAGCGATTATTATTTAGACTGTCCACAGTCCAATTGCAATTAAATGACAGAACATTTTAAACCGATATAGGGTGACCATTGTACTCATTTGTAAACGGCCAGCAATGTGTGATGAAGCCAATAGCTCAGTGGGCTTCATTTGGTCAAATAAAATACTTTTATATTTAGTGATTGGCTTATCTTTCCTATACTTTGCACCCCGATCGTGTTTTTGAATTGTTTGTTGTTATAACGTTCTGACCCCGTGCCTCTACTGTACATCATGGAAATAGAGCTCCATAGCTCATCGGATTACTCCGGTATAAATATTCTGATTCTGATGTGACAGGCAATTGAAAGATTAGCGTTATCATAAAGCAGTGGTTCTCAGCTAGGAGGTACGCGGACCCCTGAGGGTACGTGAGGTGATGTATAAGTCTGTGAAATTTTATCGTGCGTGAGTCACTGGTGAATAATCCTGTTGTATGAATCTGCCAATATATAATTACTACGATATAATTTAAATCCCCATGGTAACGTATAACGATATAAAATACCTTTCTAAACTTATTGATCGTAAACAATGCGGGCTTCCAAGAGTAACCGGTGAGCATGAACAAATTCATATTCTCTGGGTTTTTCAGTAAAGCTACGTAGATAGAAAAATAATACAATTAATACAATTATAACAATATCACGACGTTTCGATCGCAACACAAGCAATCGTCATCAGGTGAAAAAATATAGTGGGAGAAGTGCTGAGGTAGTAAAAAAATATATATTTTTCCTGCCTCAATAGTTTTACCGAAAGACCCATTGAATATGAATTCCTGCAGTCACGAAAGCTTTAAGTCAAGATGTGAACTAATTGTGTCATTCGTGCGGAGCGTCCGTTGACTTAGTTTTTTATTCCCTTGTAGTTAACTAGGCAAAAATTGACAATTGGTTAAAATATTGACGCTCGTCATTCATACGTTGATTTCTCAGAACCATGTTGGGTCAGGCAAGGGGGTGGTGGGGGGTTACTCGGTTGAAACAAAATTCAACAAGGGGGGGTGCAGTAGCCAACAAGAATGTTGAGAACCACAGTCGTAAAGAATTGCCACACCGTGTCTAACCGTGCGTGTGTTTGCCGCGCTACGAACCCGGATACCCGAGTTCAATTCCCGGTCACGGCCAACACCTGTGCCGATTATCTGAACCGATCCTGGGCCTCCCCTAGGTCGACTCGGTCTCAAACGAGTACCTAGGTGCGGTGTGTCGTAAACATCGCCGCTGTGGAGGCAAAGGCGGCCGGGCGTGGTGCTGGCCACCCACCCCCTCGTGTGCCACAGTGCCGGTAGCCTTCACGGGGGTGGGATCTTTGTCTCCGTCTGCCGTGCACAGCGTGCGAGTGCGGCGGGCGGCTGTGCGACGAGTCGACGGGCGGCTGCATCTGCCCGCAGCGCACGCTGCTGCCCGAGTGCACGCAGTGCGAGCCGCTCAGCTTCGGCTGCCACCCGCTCGTCGGCTGCGAGGAGTGCGCCTGCGCCGGCGAGGGGACGCTCAACCCAAAGCCCGCCAGCTGCGACTCGCAGACCGGGCAGTGCCGGTGAGAAATTGTCGAGGGGTGGGTGGGGGGAACCCAAGAAACGTAGAAACGAAACTGATGGAGAAGCACAAGAAACTGAGAGGATAAACCCAAGAAACGTAGAGAGAAACCCAAGAAGGTTCTAAAAAAAAA
>CM025625.2:1377435-1426227 GCA_014621495.2 Entosphenus tridentatus
AAAAAAAACAAGAAACTGATAGAAGCCCAATAAACTAAGGAGAAACCCAAAGAACCCAGATAGAAACTCAAGAAATTGATAGGAGAAAGCCAATAGAAACTCAAGAAACTGAGAAAGAAACCGAAGAAACGTAGAAAGAAACCCAAGAAACTTAGGAGAAATCCAAGAAACGTAGAAATGAACCCAAGAAACGGAGAGAAACTCAAGAAACGAAAAACTAAACGCAAGAAACTGAGGAGAATCCCAAGAAACGTACAAATAAACCCAAGAAATGTGGAAAGCCACAACCATCGTGAAAACCAACGGGTTAGGCCCCGCGACACGTGCCATCACGAGCCGCTCGCCCCGAGCTCTCAATGCTCTGATACGTGTGGCATTGTCTTTGTGCTGTTCGACTTTTAGCGTTCTGTGGTCTGACACTGGTGAGACGAGGCCATAAAGAAGGCTGTATCTGGTGTAGGCCAATCGGTTTAAAATACAAAGCATCTGTTATCAGAGCATGTTTTGTTTGCACGTTCACCACAAGTACTGTGTGGTTAAATGCAGACTTGATTCATTGTAAAAGGCTTCTATTTGGTGTTTGAACATCTTTACACCTGCTGTTTAATTGCCAGAAAACAATTCTTGTCACGATCCTGTGCAGAAGAATCTGAGCGTGTGCAATCGCCCGTAGGTCCTGTAGATTCCCCATGCGGGGTAGCAGTGCTGTAGGGTCCCCCACAAAACATCCTGCGCCCAGTTCCTGACAACACCAATCCCCAGTGGCAATTTGTATTTTAAAAAAATCGCCTGTTTCTCACTTAGGTTGCCTCGGCATAAAATGTATACCTGGTGCAGTGGTATTGTCTTTGTGGGTACTGACAAATGCGGTCACCCATCATGCGAACTCCTGACCGCGATTTTAACTTGGAACATTACAATTGTGCAGAAACACAACGCATTCATCAATAACACTGCCTTTTGGCTGACCATCGAACAAAAACGGTCACCGCATCGTGCGCTCTCAGATGTGCTGCTGTGGCCATCTGGAACACTTCGGATATTACGAAGCCACTGGAGCTATGCACTTTTTAAATCACCTAGATTTAAAACTCATTTCTTTAGAACTGCTTCTTGTGTTTAGTTCGTTGTCCTTCCCCCAGACCTCTGATTAGCACAATTGGCTACGTACGGTGCGAAAGACGTTCAACATACATACTGGGAAGACAGGCAGTCGGACGAATATGGTTTTTGCCAGAGCATGCCCTCATGCTTCGCGTCAATATGAATAGGTGCTCCCTAACAGCACCATCTTACGTCGCCTACAGCTGTAAGGCTGACGCTAACGTGGGGATTGCCGTGACGCCGTGTTCCCGTGCCCTCTCTGCCCCGCAGGTGCAAGGCCAATGTGTCTGGGCGGCAGTGCGACCAGTGCCTGCCCGGATTTTTCCAGTACCCGGACTGCCTGCCCTGCAACTGCGAACTGGCCGGGATCACTGAAGCCCAGTGTGACCCCTTCACCGGGCAGTGTCTGTGCAAGGTGCAGCCCCCCCCCCCCCCCACCCGGCCCCCCTCCACCAGCCCCCCCTTGCAGTCCAGTGTCTCAACATTACGGGGCGGATGGCACACAGTGGTAACGCTCGCGCCTCGCAGCAGGAAGCGCCTCGGTTTCATTTTTGGCTCGGGGTGCCTTTCTGTGTGGAGTTTCTGTGCTCTCCCACTGTTTGGCATGGATTTTCCTCTGCGTTCTTCAGTTGCATATCGTACCAACAAAAACACATACATTGCAACTGGTATTGGCCAAACGTCCCGTTGCTGAAAAAAAATATCGGAAAATGCTCAGTTGGGATTACACACGGCAACGTCGCCCACTACTTGGCAGGACCCTCCAGAAAACGGGCCTTGAGACTCGATGAGAATTTCCTGGGTAAACAAGCAAAATAATAAAAATAATTTTGATACAAAGACAAAGATCCCCTGTATAGCCTTAACAGACGGTAAAAGCAAGTGCTGTTAGCGAGCACCTATGAAAGCTGGCACGGCACACTAGGGAGTGGGTGGCCAGCACCACGCCCATGGTGGCAATGCTTACACCCCACACCATGTGCTCATCTGAGGCCGAATCGACCTAGTGGAGGCCCAGCACAGATGCAGATAACCATCACCGGTGTTGGCCGTAAGCGGGAATCAAACTCGGACGGCCGGGTCCGTTGCGCACCGCGCTACCCACGACACTACCGCTCCCCGCGAGAGCGATAGATGCACACCCCCAGACAGCTGGGAGTATTTCACGGGAGAGGAGCAGCACCTTCACGGCCGCTGTGTTGGAGCCACCCGCTGGCGGCGGCCACCTCACGCCCGGTGACGTCTGTGCGCCGGCTCGCAGGAGAACGTGGAGGGCGGACGGTGCGAGCGGTGCCGGGCCGGCACCTTCTCTCTGAGTGCTGCAAACCCCAAGGGCTGCACCAGCTGCTTCTGTTTTGGCGTCACCGACCAGTGCCAGAGTTCCGTCCGGCGCTGGGAACCGGTAAGATAAATAAATAAATAATAACCTCTGCGGTGCTCGCGGCTCTTGCCGTCCCGGTTGGGCTTGGGATGACCATGACATTATTGGCCTTGGACAACAACAGTGATGATGGTGACGATTCGTGTGGATTGGCTGCTGTTGTTGTTGAGATGGCCGTGTGGTTGTTTAGTCGGCCAGGGTGACCTTGCGTTCGTGTGCGAGCGCTGAGTGTCAACCGCCTCGTGAGTGGGTTTTCTCTGGATATTATGATTTATTTTCAAAAAAGCCACTCGTGAATGGGATTGGCCAACCATTCCAATGCAGGTCCCCCCTTGAAAAAGGGTCTTGAGACCCAGTGAGTTTTTTTTCTGGATAAATCAAGGGCATTAGTATTGCTATTGAGTGTGCTTGTGTGCCCATGTGTCCCTGTGTTGCTGTGGATTTTGCAAGATGTTTGTTGAATGTTCTCTTGTGTCAATGTCACGGTAGTGTGTGTGTCTCTGCAGTTATCAATTAAGTCCATCTGTCCATGTGCTGTGTTGGTATGAAGATGATGGA
The DNA here is from genome assembly GCA_014621495.2 of Entosphenus tridentatus. Taxonomy (NCBI): domain Eukaryota; kingdom Metazoa; phylum Chordata; class Hyperoartia; order Petromyzontiformes; family Petromyzontidae; genus Entosphenus; species Entosphenus tridentatus. Next base: position 1,380,479 of record CM025625.2, read on the forward strand.
GATGGTTGGATCGTTATTGAGTGAGGCACGATGTCCACGTGCTCATCTGTGTGTGTGTAGGTGATGGAGAACGCTGGTTTGAGGTTGTCTCTGCTCGTGTGTGTCTGGGTGATGGAGATTGGCATTGCCTCTGTGTGTGAATGAGTTATACATGGCTGGTTGGAGATTGGTTGTACCTGTGTTTATGTAGGAAGCGGTAGCGTAGTGGTTAGCACGCTACTCTATGAACCCGGCCACCCAAGTTCGATTCCCGCTCAGGGCCAACACCAGTGACGATTATTTGAACTGGTCCTGGGCCTCCGCTAGGTCTACTCAGTCTCAAATGAGTACCTTTTTCGCTGTGTAAAAATATCGGCACTGGGGAGATAAAGGTGGTCGGGCTTGGTGTTGGCCACCCACCCCCTGGTGTACCGTGCCGGCCTTCATAGGTGCTCGCTAACAGAATTTGCCCCAACAGTCTGTTAAGGCTATACAGGGGATCTTTGTTTTTGTGTGTGAAGGTGATGGATATGGGTGTTTGAGATTGGCTGCACCCGTGTGTGTGTGTGTGTAGGTGATGGAGATGGCTGGTTGGAGATTGGTTGGAGGCCGACAGGGTCCCATCTTCGCCCACCTTGACCGGCACAGGAACCGCGCGACCGTGCGGGATTGGGAGCCGGAGTCCCCGCTTAACGAGGTCTACTGGGCGGCTCCTGCCTCCTACCTGAGTGACAAGGTACACGCGTGTGTGTGCGTGTGTGCAAGCACTTGCCCCAACAGTCTGTTAAGGGTATATGGGGGATCTTTGTCTTTGCAAGCATGTGCACATTAGAGTGTGTCTGTACATGTGCATGTATGTATGCATGTGTATGTGGAAGTGTAGGGGTTAGCGCGCTGCGCTACGAACCCAGCAACCCGAGGTTCGATTCCCGCTCACGGCCAACACCCAGTGATGATTATTTGAACCGGTCCTGGGCCTCCCCTATGTCGACTCAGCCTCAAATGAGTACCTGGTGCAGTGTGTAAACATCGTTACTGGGGAGACAAAGGTGCTAGCCACCCACGCCCTCGTGTGCCGTGCCGGCCTTCAGATGTGATCGCTCACAGCACTTGCCCCAACAGTCCGTTAAGGTTATATGGGGTATTTTTGTCTACATACGAATGTGTGTATATGTTTGTGTGTGTGTTGCAGGTCCACTGGTATGGAGCCACCCTGAGCTATCAGATGAGCTGGGAGGGCCCCGTGGAGGTGCCCAGCGCAATATCACATGACCATCGCCCTCTACTGCTCCTATCGGTGAGAGCCATGTTCAGTTAATAATTCACTGCCTCGTGTACTGTGGCGACCTTCTTCGGGTGCTCGCTAACATGACTTGCCCCAACAGTTTATTCAGGCTATGGGGGGGTATCTTTGTCTTTTTCCCGTGAGGCCTGGCGTTGCCTGGCAAATTGCCTTGTCCAATCGCCACTGAATCATATGGCCGATGCCCCATGTCGTGAACATCAACTCTGATACAAGTCGATGATAAAATCACATTTTTGAAGCTGGACTCTGTGTGCGTGTGTGTTGGTTTGTCTGTGCCTGCCCCCCTACCACGCTCGCATCTGCGCATCGGTGCGCGCGTGTGCGGCACCAGGCACCTCCCTCCCCCCTAACGCTGGCTGCTGTGTTCTACGCTCGCCCCACGCCCCCCGCCCCCCCTACCATCCCCTACTACAGGGCAATGGCCTCACGCTGCTGCACATGGGGCAGGAGAGGCCTGGGCCAGACCAGACCAGCGAGGGCAACGTGCAGCTCGTGGAGGTGAACACCGCCGACTCTCGGCGTCAGCCGTCGTCACTCCACGAAGCGTGCGGGCGTGCGAGGGCGTCAAAGCGTCTGCCTACGAGGCTCGTGTCCGTGGGTGGCCCAGAGCCGTCGTTGGGAATGCTCGTGTCTCGTTGTGCGCGAGCCAGTCTCTCCAGACGGCAGCCGCTGTCGAATTCTGACAGTGGTACCTCATTGGAACCTCATTTGCCAGTAAAAAATATGATAATTGTTTTTTTACCCTTCCATCTGGCAACAAAACTGACACCTTTTTATTACGAGGAGTCATGTTTGCATAGACCATAATACCTGCAGTCATAATGCAAACAAAAAACATAACTCTGATAATGTATGCACTGTCCTTACATTGTCAGAGTTGTTTTTTGTTTGCATTATGACTGCAGGTATTGTGGTCTATGCAAACATGACTCCTTGTAAAAAGGTGTCAGTTTTGTTACCAGATAGAAGGGTAAACAAACAATTATCAAAGTAGTACCTGTTTATAGATTTTTAACTAGCTATTTTTTTTAATTGAATATTTTTGTTTGACCACGTGAGGCCCACTGAGCTATGTAGCTCTTTTCCAGAAGCGACCAGGCCACAAATGATAGCTCAACGAAGTGGCTCATCATGTGAAAATGGGATCATGGTGATGATGCGCTGTACGAAAAACCCCAAACCGGGATTTGAACTTGCGACCCTGCAGTAGCGGGTAACTACTCCGGTACAAGCACCTCCTCATAGCTTGGTAACAAATACGTAATGAATTAATTGTGCTACTAAATAGAACGTAAATAAAGGCTCGCCATCTCTCTTTATCCTGGGTGCTCGGTTTAGCCTGTGCCGAACGTTGTGACGCACAGCTACGTGTCATCGAGTCACTTCGGTGCGGGTCAGCGGATCGCACAGAGATGGAGTCGTTAGAGGCATTCCACACCCACCTGTACAGTTTGTTGGTCGTGTTGTAGTGCAGCAAGTGTTTTTTTTATAGATCATCAATTGTTTCACAGAGGCTCAACTCCTAGGCTCCATCTGTCACAGCATAAGCACTGACCACTCATTGGGATACTGGTTCCCCGGTTTGGCACGGCTTCACGTGTAGCTGCCGTGACTCGCCACAACACATCCAGCAAGGTGGCACCGTGGCGAAACATAAGATCTTCAGGCGGTGGTGGCGGCGGTGATGCATTTGGCCCGTAATCCAGCGCTGTGGAGGCCAAGGGGTTGGTGGATTGCCGCACAAATGTGGCGAAACTCCCTTCGTGTGGGCGGTCGAGGAGGAGCTGTACCCTGGCTCGCCAGGAGACGGCGGTAGTAGCAAAAATGTGGACTCCACCAACTCCGTTTGTATGGGATAGAGTGGTTCTCCCTCGCACGACTGGGTTGTATCCAGGTGCTCCGGTTTTCTTCCACACGTAAACACTCATTAATTGGCCGCCACGCCTTCATATTGAGAGGACCGCAAAACTTGGCCAATTGTTGATGCCGGCTCATCGTGTGGTTGCCGCTCCTGCTTGCATGCCGACCCCTCCCGCCCACCGTTCCCAGGGGAACTTCGTGCACAGCAGCAGCGGGAGCCGCGGGGTGACGCGCGAGGAGCTTGTGCTGGTGCTGGCCGGGCTGCAGGAGCTGCACGTGCGTGCGCTCGGGGTTCCCCCGTCGTACCCGCATGTCACGGCCGCCCTGCGCTCGCACGCCGGCTCCGTCTACGACTCGTCCGGCTCCGCGAGCGGCGGCCCGGCCTACGTGCTGCACGTGGGGCGCGTGCGCGTGGAGCCCGACGCAGCCCCCGTGGAGCAGTGCTTCTGTCCCAGCAGCTACCGCGGTGAATCGTGCCAGGTGCGTGCGTGCGTGCGTCGTCGATTCAAATAGAAGCCGGGGCTTTTAGTGTCGGGGTTTGCGCGCTGCGCTACGGACCCGGCGACCCGGTTTCGATTCCAGCTCACGGGCAACACCCAGTGACAATCATCAGAACCGATTCCTGGGCCTCCTCCCATAGGTTGACTCAGCCTGAAATGAGTACCTTGTGCGGTGCGTAAACATTGCCGCTAGGGAGACAAAGGCAGCTGGGCATTGTATTGACCACCCAGCCCCTTGTATGCCGCGGTGGTCTTCATAGATGCTCGCTAACAGCACTTGCCCCAACTGTCTGTTTATGGCTTTTTGGGGGACTTTTGTTGTAGACATGGGTGGATGTGTGGATGGATGAAGGCGTGGATGAGGGTCACATCCACGCGTTCATCGCATCTCAGCTCGGTTATTGCACCACTCCCGTCTCCGGCCTTCCCAAATCCCTCGCCTCCACACTCCAGGTAACCCGAAACGACTCTTCCAGACTCCACATCCACACGGACAGGAGGGAACCACCGCCCCCAGCACTCCAGTCCAAGCACTAGCTCCCAATCTATGCTGGGGTTCATGTCAAGGTTGCCTCACTGTCATCACGATCTCTATGGACTCAACCCCTGCCTTACCGCTCCCTCTCACCTCACTCCACCACCTTCCGAGTGCTCTCCCACCTCTCCCTTCTCGTCTCTCTCCCCTCCATGCGCTCTGTGCTCCAGCGACGACGGCTATTTGTTTAAGTCCCCTGACAAATCTTCTCTCAATTGCCTGGACCTCCCTTCTCCCTCCGCCGTCCGTGCCCTTGATTCCCAGCCATCTTGTTGAAATCCGGACACAAAAGCCTTTCCTTCCCCCCCCCCGCTCTGCCCTTTGACTGGCTGCAATCGCTGTGCAACACAAAAACACGCCCGCTGTTTCCGTACAGCGAGTCGTGAGATGCGGTTGCGTTTCGACGCTTCGTGAGTACGCACCGCATTGTATTGTGGTGCGTGCGTGTGTGTGTGTGTTGAATGGGGAGCGGTAGTGCAGCGGTTAGCACGCTGCGCTATCAACCTGGCGACCCGGGTTCGATTCCCGCTCATGGCCAACACCCAGTGATGATTATTTTAACCGGTCCTGGGCCTCCCCTAAGTCGACTCAGCCTCAAATGAGTACCTTTGCAATGTGTAAACATCGCCACTAGGGAGACAAAGGCGGTCGGGCGTGATGCTTGCTACCCACCCCCTCGTGTTCCGTACCGGCCTTTATAGGTGCTCGCTAACAGCACTTTCCCCTCCAGTCTGTTAAGGCTACACGGGGGATCTTTGTCTTTGTTGGGTTTTGCGCACTCCCACTCCTACGAACTCCGCGACCACAGTTAAATTCAGCCCCGCGGGGCATCTTCAGGAGTCGACTTGATTCCGCCCACAGACAGATGCGCGCGGCGAGCGCTCCAGAGGAGGGGAAATTCTAAACGCGTTAGCCCGTGGCCGGCTAACCACACTCCCCCCCACCCCCCCTGGGATGACGAGGAGCAGAGGCGTCGCCCGTCAGGCTGCGCGAATGCCGCATCGTGACGCTGAAATCTCTGCCCCGCGAATGCCTCATTGAGTCTCGATGGCTCCCATGGGCCGACCCTGTGATGCCGCATTCCTCTCATTGCATGACTCGTGTGGTGGGCTCTCTGCATCGTGGAGAAATAACACGATGGTGATGCTACCACTGCTGCTACTACACAAAGCGTATATTGTAATTATACACAACGCCTGTATTGTTTAAGCAACTGTTGAGAAAGTGGCCTGGTGGCTCAGAGGTCAGAGCGCCGAGCTGGGTTTGAGTTCCGGCAAGTCGCCTGTGAATTATAAACCGCGTTCTCAAGAATGTGTGTGTGTATGTTGAACTTACTTCCTACCGAATGTAACCAACCGTGCTAATCAGAGGTGTGGGGGCAAGAAAAATAAAGTAAACACAACGAGCAGTTTACAATAAATTAGTTTTCAATCTAGATTATTTAAATGTGCATCGCTCCAGTGGCTTTCTCATATCGGAAGGAAGAGCGTTCCAGACGGCCGCAGAAGTGCATCTGCAAGCGCGCGATGCGGTGACCATCTTTGTTCGATGGCCAGCCAAAAGCCGCTGCAAGGATGACCAGAGTTCGCGTGATGGTTTATGCCCCTGGACGAGATCAGCAAGGTGTTGTGGTTCACTTGTGATGAACACTTTGTGTGTAATGAGTGCGACCTCGTAATGTATTCGTTCAGCAACGGGAAGCCAATGCAGGGAAGTCCATGGTCTCAGCCTGTTTCACCAATGACTGCCCACGGAATAATCCTTTCGGATTAGATTTGTTTCTGCACACAGTGTGGTGTAAATTCCAGCTCTGAGAATGGAACACGTCAGTTCGATGCCACGCGACAAACACGTGGCAAGAGCCCGTGTGGAAATATTTTTTCTTTGTGGACCAGAGGTCACGGCAAGGGACCTCGGAGGTATCTCTGTGATATCCGCTTCTGTGAGGCGCTCTCTTTTATACGAAGGGCTGCGCTGCTGTGGTGAGAGATCCGCGTGGGGTCCTCCGTGTCACGACCTGAGACAGCCGGGGAAAAAAACACATGGGAGGGAAACGAGAAAAACAATGTAACAAATGAAACTCGCGTAGAACGGCGGGCCCTGCAGGGCAAATGTTGTTACCTCGACGAAGTAGCAGATTACAACCTTGACCACATTTGTCCCATTTGAAAACAAAAGCTGACTCAGAATCAGAATCTGTATTGACACTGGAGGAATCCAATGAGCTATAAAGCTCTTTATCACAGATGCTCAAAGCCAGAGCTTTTATTACACATTTTATATGTTTCTTTCAAAATTATGGTTTTTCAGACTGCACTACTTTTATGTTACGATGGGTTTTCTCGTCATTTTTATAGATTTGTTTTGCACAATGTTTTGATTTGGCTTGGAGCGGGGGTTATATTACATTTCAAATAAAACCTTAAAACCTTTTAAAAACAGAATTTATTACCGTACCTAATTTTTGTAGTTCTAAGCCGCCGGAGAAGACTAATTCCAGTGCCCACGACCACACGTGTGGATAATCTGAACCAGGTCGAGTGAGACGCGTATGTTAACACAAGGACACCGGCCTGTCCCAATGGGATTCGCGGCCATAAGAGAGCTATTTCAGCTTGGCCCCATGCCTGGAAATGTTCGTGTGTTGTATATTTATCTAACATCCTGCTGTGACAATTAATGCTTTCGTGGCAAAGGTGCAAAATTGTTTCACGAATTTCGAACGCTACTGGGGGACACATCGGCCAACTTAAGGGAAGGTGGTGAGGTAAGAGTTGCCACGTGTGTGAGGTGCAAAAAAACCGGGGGGGGCCTATCAGGGTAAGAAGACTCTCTCGCAATACAGGGAGAGGGGAGAGCCGCAGCAAAGTGGTGTAACGTTATTGAGCGGTGTGTTATTACACAAGTGATCAAAGGTCGTCCGTCATCTTGAGGTGGGGCCACGTCTTGGTATCGCTTAGGTCGTCGGGACTTTTAACGTCGCGGGCGGATTTCTCCGGACAGCCTCCTCAACGAGAGTAAGATTTCCTGGGAGAACCAGGGAAACGTAGCGTGGAAAGCTGAGTTGTGGTCGGGGCTACAAAAGCAGTTAAAACCTATTGAGAACCTTGGAGCCAGCGAGTGAACTTCCTCTGCGTTTGGCCTTGACGGATGATTTGGTCGCATTGGGGAAGAGCCACTAGAGGCCACTTGCAAGCACCGGTAATTAAGCCGTGGCCTTGGCAAAAGGCTTTGATTCATCTCGCCGCGTTGTTTTTTTTTACTTTGTGATTACATTACTTTGACCTCATAGTTTCTCACGGAATTCTCAAATGTTTGACTGAAGCTCAAATTTAGTTGTTTTTTTAACAGTTGCTCAGCACCGGGCACAAAAGGCTCTAAACGTGAGGTGGCCAGCAACAAGCTGCACTATCGAAGTGTTTTAATCGATACGAGTTGACGGGTTGCTTGAAGCTTACTGCCACTAAAGCAAACAAACATCATTCGAAAAAATTTGAACATAATCTACTGGATTTATTTATTTACATTTGTCTATGGCAAAACCAATATGAATGTACCCATTCATGTCAGATCTCCGAAGCTAAGCAAACTTGAGCCTGGTTAGTACATTGGATGGGAGGCTGCCTGGGAATAACAGGTGCTGTAGGCTTGGGCTGCGAGGTGGTTAGGGGATGGTGGTAGAGGTCTGTATTCTAGAATCTGTCTGTGCAGCGCTTGAGTGTTCCTCCCTGGTGATGTTGGTGTTCTCTAGGCATTGCAGTTTTGTCCCACGTGCCAAATTCGGTTTCAATGGTATTGACCAAAAATCGCAATCCATAACCCCTCCTCAAAAATAATCTTAAAAACTGAAGTTCTCCTGGGTATGTAAGGGGTGTAATATATTTATTATACTTTATATAATGATCCTTAATCTAATGTGATTCAAGCTACAATGAAATAAATGACTTTTCAAATGTGTTTAATGCATTGCCAATATATATTAGACAGAGTCCTCTGTGGGAAATAAGCGATGGTCATCTTACAGATAGTCTGGCCCCTGCTGTGAGAATGTGGAATTTCCTGCAATAGCTCAGGGCGGTCAAAGGTATCCAAGTGTGGTTCCGGTCATACCATCCCCCCGCACGTACCGTGCTCCCATTCGCGAGTACGTTCACGCTAATGAAACTTGCCTCTATGGTCCTCTGAGGCTCAGTGGGAATCTACGTCTTTGTGGTGAGGTGTTTACTAGCTCGCCTGGTACATAGAAGGTTGTGGGATCGATCCCGATCCTGACGCCTGCTGTATATTTGGAGTTTGCGTGTTCTCCCGGAGGTGGCGTTGATTTTTCTCCGGGTCTTCCGGTTTTTTCCTCCTCTTTGAGGATCAACGTGCGTTGTACATTTCCACGCGGCAAGCCACTTGGTTGAGCTATCGTTTGTGGCCAGGTCGCTTCTGGAAAACAGCTACACAGTTCAGTGGGCCTTGCCTGATACAATACAAATAGTTTAGCAGTTCGTATACACGGGTTCCTTGGGGGGTATCTGTAATGTGCACTAAAGCACGCACTCTTTCACTTTTCAAAATCATGTTTTGACAGGATTTCCCGTGCCGTGAGATGATATTGTGTTGCTTTGGGGGAATTATTTTGGGCCACCTTACAAGTTGGTGCCAAATACAATCTCAGGAAACTGCCATCACTAAGTCAACACGCCCTATCACGAGACGGGATGGCAATAACAATGATAGAAAACAAATACCTTGACTCAACCATTTTAAATATATCACAACCCTCCCATTGACTTATTGCCCTTTGTGTTGTCTGTGCAGTCTGTGCAGTGCTATGGCAGGGCACACATTTGCAGTTAGTTCGTTTAAAGGTAGAATCTTCTGCCCGCTGCACTGATCAGCATTGAGTGTTGTTGCTGAACTGCGTGCGGAGACTCCCATCCCATGGACATCGAGGTTGCAATATCCCGGCCCCCCAGCAGGATGCAGTTCAGCAGGGTGTGGACTGATATAATCTGTCTTCTCTGTACGGGATAGAGTGTTGCCCCCCTTGCATGTGTCGTGGGGTTTCTCCGGGTGGTCCGGTGCCCTGTCACGTGGGTAATAAACACGCGCTCATTGGCTGAAAACATCTTCATAGATACAGGACTGCAGAGCAATAGTTTGGTGCCGGCTCAAAGCCTGGCAGCCTTCCAGCTTGCCTGTGGTTCCTCGTGTTGAGATTAACTCAACACGAACCCAAATATTCACTCAACACAGACTCGGAGATTTACTCAACACGGACCCAAATATTCACTCAACATGGACCCATAGATTCACTCAACACGAACTCAAAGAATCACTCAACATGGACCCAGAGATTCATTCAACATGGACCCATATATTCACTCAACACAGAGATTAAATCAACACGAACCCAAATAATCACTCAACATGGACCCAGCGATTCACTAAACATGGAGCCAGCGATTCACTAAACATGGACCCATATATTCACTCAACACATAAATTCACTCAACACGGACCTAAATATTCACTCAACATGGACCCAGCGATTCACTCAACACAGATTCACTCACACGGACTCAGAGATTCACCCAAGACAGACCCAAAGATTCACCCAACACCGAGAGATTCACCCAACACAGACTCCAGCGAGCAGGCAAGCAGCGCGTGTTCCCTGCGAACGTGTGCCCACTTGGGCTGCTGTGTCTGTGCGGACGAGAGGGAGGCCACGGTGCCGTGAGAAACGGCTCCCGCCTCCGCACCGCGAATGTTGCCGTTTTCTGTAAGAGTAGGCACCCCGGCGGAGGGGCCCCCTGCTGTCATCCAGCGTAATGGGAACCAGATGGGGGGAGCGTGGGACACCGGGAGGGGGGGGGGGGAAGGATTTAAGAGTGGGCGGTGGGCAACATTGGGGTGGGTGTTGAATTGGCTGATTTTTTTTATTGTTCGAATAAAATACGATTGAGAGGGAGACACGGCCAGACGGCAATCGTCTCTCGTCTCGTAGACATGTGGCTGGGTTGTACGCCAGGGCTGTCTGGGGGCCAGAACCAGCCGGTTGCGATTTCACTCGCCACTGATGTGAGCCGGGAATCGAACTGAGGTCGCTGCGTTCGTAGCACGCTGTCCTAACCGCAGCGCTAACCACTGCGCCACCTGCTAGATAAATATATCCGCATATATACTTTGGCGAGCCACCGATCTGATGAGATGTGCAGTCCCTGTTGTTGCCAAAGAGAGTCGATGTTTGCGTAGGAACCGTGGGAAACGTGCATTACGCTGGACAGCGAGGACTAACCGAGCACACGCAGGGAAGTGCAACCGTTGGGGTTTTGCGGCGGTCTTTGTGTGGCGATGCAGGGCCCTGATCAAAATGCCTTGCCTGCAGAACATTTATCGACTCCCTCCCGTGGGGCTACCGCTGCCGTCAACGCCGGCAGAAGTCCATTTACATCATTTTCACACGCAGAGCTTTTGCGACCAATGTCACGATGCAAAATATATATATATTTTTTTTTTTGGGTTGGATAAATGCTTGACATCCACCCGATACAGCCAACCAATTAATGACGAATCGACAACTGCCTGGTGATGCTGGTTGTAACTACCCGTGAGACGTCGTAACCAGTCCGTCGGACTCGTGTGTGGATCGCCCTCGAACAACACCACCGGAGGTGCTGTTGGAGCAGTGAATCACTTGGAACGATTGTTCACCTCGTGACAGCTTTACTGATATTCTTAGTTCTTTCGGTAAAGTCACGTAGGTATATATTTTTATTAATTTCATTTTTTACCTACGTGACTTTACCGAAAGAACTAAGAATATGAATCCTTGCAGTCACGAAAGCTTCAAATCTAGAAAGCTTTACTGATGGCTGTGTCGGGTGGAGGAGGGTGTACAACACACATTTCATGAGCGCAATCTGACCCAAGAATCAATTCCGAAATCTATTTTCACGTGAACTTGGTCAGCGCCATAAATGTTTCTTGGTATCGGCTGCTTTGTCGCAAGCGAGATGCAGCGTACTGAATAGCAAAGTGAGATTTGTATTTTTGTGGCATTTTCGAAGCTAATTCGACTGCGATTACAACCCCCCCCCCACCCCCCAAACACATTCGTCAAACAAACACAACACATTCGGTCAGTAAAGTGAGTACCAGCCCACTGCGTTGTGACCGCCAACTAGGGCTGAACGATTTGGGGAAAATATCTAATTGTGAATATTCTGACAGACATTGCGATTGCGATTTGATTTGCGATTAAACATTTTTAAGTCAAGCTTCAGTTCAATATTCACTGTAATAAATGTAAAACATGTGATGGAGCATTACCACATGATACCATAAAAATATGAACTGCTCTATATATTCTAATGCAAGGATGAGAACTGAAAAGACATTAATTGCTTCCAACATGTATTTATTAAAACATTTTATTGAAATAGAACAATAAAACAAGTAGCAATTGTTAAGTTAAATAAATAAAGTTACAATAATAAAAAATAAAACAATTCCAATAATAAAGTAATATGACTTTTCAAATCGCCAAAAAATCGCAGCCTTTACGATTTGCTAATCGCATTGTTTCAAATTGCGATTTCGATTTTAAATCGATTAATCGTTCAGCCCTACCGCCGACTCCATCGTCATCGTCATTATTGTGACCCGTGAACTCTCCACTGCTAGATGGCTTCCCCGAGCCGTCGCCATATCCGTCTGCAACAATCCGCTCAGCGCCTGCGCACGAGCCGACCTCATTGCCCCGTCCCCCACTTTGACGTGCTCTAGAGAATGTTCCCCTCGTTGGCCTGCCACTCCATCGTTGGTCGCCGCCGCCGGCACATCGCTCGGGAAATGAACAGCGGGGGACGCTCCTGCCTCTGTCGCGGGAACCAGAGATTTTTCCAAGACTGGCTCCAAACTAGCCACACAGACGGGCACTTCCTAATGCCGTGGTGGCGAGATGTTAACTACCTCGCCTGGTATACAGGAGGGCATGGGTTTGATACCGACCCTGATGCCTGTATATTTGAAGTTTGCATGTTTTTCCCGTGGTCGTGTGGATTTTTTTGTCCGGGTCATCCTGTTATTCCCTCCACATTTAGAATCAACATGTTTAGAGTGTTTGGCTGCTGTAAATTTCCACATCATAAGCCACTTCATTGAGATATCTTCCGTTGCCAGGTCACTTCTGAAAAAGAGCTACAATGCTCAGTGTGGGGCCTTACCTGGCGAAACAAAACAAATAAAGTTTAAATAGAAGAACGGAACCGTTTGATGTTTTGTTTTGAAATCAAAGTCTAACTTTACATCGGCTGAACGTCAGCGCCCTGTTCGGCCGTGCTTGTACGTCATCAATATTTTGGCCTGATATCAACAAATCAGACTAAACAGTCTCGGCAACAAGCGGCGGAGCCAGGGCTCTTCCGGGCATTTCAACGGAGTATTTTTTGCTATTATTTTCCAAATGTGTAACCGGGTTCGGGTGCTCGCGATCGCAGAGCCGTCTCCCGCGCTCCACGGTTTGAGATTTGTGCTCCCAGCGTAACGGCGGCGGGGGCGGCGTTTTCTCTGGGTGGAGGGAAAACGAAAACAAAGACGCCGGTTTGGGGTTGGCAGGCGCGGAGGGAGGCCCGGCGGGATCTGCTTGCCTGGCTGCAACCCCGCAATGGGCGCAGGCAGCTTGCAGCGGGGAGAGTGCTGGGCCTCAGTGTTGCGGAGGGATAGGCCGGTGTGGGAAATGAACTTGCGGTCAGGCTCAAGGTGAATGCGAGAAAAGCTGCGCGAGCTGTGTGCAACGTTCGCAGGGGCCACCGGTGTGGGTTGTAACCCCGGGTCGTTACCGACGGAGGATTTGGATGAACATTATGAAAGCAATAGTGAGATCGGTGTTGCTTTTGGAGAACTCGACTTGATAATGAAAAGCATCAAATCCGTATTTTAGTTTTTATTTTACCAGGTAAGGCCCACTGAGCTGTATAGCTCTTTTTTCAGAAGCGGCCTGGCCACAAATGATAGCTCAACGAAGTGGCTTATCACGTGGAAATGTATAGCAGCCAAATACTCTAATCGCACGTTTCTAAATGTGGAGAGAAAAACCGGAGGACCCGGAGAAAACTTCACGCGAACCGCCGGGGAAACATGCAAACTCCAAACATACAACAGGCATCAGGGTCGGGATTGGACCCACGACCTCCTGTATACCAGGCGAGGTAGTTATACACCTCGCCTCCGCAGTTTGTGAAGTGTGTATTATCTACTGGGGCACAAGGATGGGAAACATGGAATAAAAGTACAATAAGAGGGGGTTAACGGTTTACAAAGTGCATAAAACACGGAGGAGGCGCGTGCTTAGATTTGTGCAATACGCGGATCGGTGAGCGCACGTCACCCGGGGACATCATCATTGACTGTCAAGCAGCAAGGGCAGGAAGCATCTCCGAGGAAGAGGCTGCTGATGACATGGCACCCGATAGAAGGAGAGAGGTCACCCCGAGGGGATGGTCGTCTCGGTGGTGGAGCGACGAGGTCAGTTCATGTGCAAGGAGCCAGACGGATCAGGGCATTGCTGGACCGTGAACGATTATATACAGTGAGGGGAAAAAAGTATTTGATCCCCTGCTGATTTTGTACGTTTGCCCACTGACAAAGAAATGATCAGTCTATAATTTTAATGGTAGGTTTATTTGAACAGTGAGAGACAGAATAACAACAACACAATCCAAAAAAACGCATGTCAAAAATGTTATAAATTGATTTGCATTTTAACCTCTCTGCAAAACATGACTTAGTACTTGGTGGCAACCCCCTTGTTGGCAATCACAGAGGTCAGACGTTTCTTGTAGTTGGCCACCAGGTTTGCACACATCTCAGGAGGGATTTTGTCAAATCCTGTTTGCGTTTTAACTCAGCGCTGCGTCCCTCTGCGCTTCGTTGGAAATGGCCATCGTTTGGAGATGCTGGCACCCGCTAGAGGAATGTGGAATTTCCCCTTCTGGCCCCAGGGCCACCAACAGAGATGAGCACCACCCCCCAATGCTCATGAGCATGGAGACATGGTGACCTAACTTGATTTATTGATGTTGGAAAGTCTCAGTTTGATGCAGCATGTGCGCCGTTGTGGCGAGATGTTAACTACCTCGCCTGGTTTACAGGAGGTCGTGGGTTTTATCCCGACCTCCGACGCCTGTATATTTGGACTTTGCATGTTCTCCCCGTGGTTCCGTGGATTTGTTGTCCGGGTCCTCTGGTCTTTCCCTCTACATTTAGAATCGACATGCATTTATAGTATTTGGCTGCTTTGCATTTCCTCGTGATGAGCCACTTCGTTGAGACATTATTTGTAGCCAGGTCACTTCTGAAAAATGCCTATAGTTTATAGTTGAAATCGTTCTCTAAGTGCTGAATTGCACGTGTGCGAGTGTGCACGAGAGGTGTTGCTGCAGTGGGCCGCACACTCTGCTGCCGTCGTGAGTGTGATTGCTGGGTCGCAGACATCACCAATGGAAAAGTTTCCACCTGAACCAGGATTGCGCAACCCCCCCCCCAGGTCAACGCGGTCTAACATGAGCACCCAGTGCAGTGTGGTGAACATCATCATTCAGCTTATAAAGGCTGCAAGGCCTTTGTTATCGTGCTTGCCCTGCCACTCCCCTCGCGTGCTGTCCGCCTTACTAGGTGCTCGCTAACATAACTCGCCCTCACGGTCTGTGAGGCATGTCCAACCGATTTTTACGCCTCGGTGTTACGGGAGTGGCCGCTGAAAGTTGGAGCGAATAGAACACAGCTGTGGCACTGCGCACACACCTCGAATTGTAGATGTTGTGGGTTTACTCCCCAACACACCGGTGCGCTGTGCTAGTAACGAATTGGCACATTTTGTTTACGTGACAAACCTTACTAGTCGGCTGTGTCGGGTTTAACGACGCATTTATATTTACCGCGAGCTAACCCAACAACCTCGATTGCGTTTTCGCGATCTGAGATTAAAACCATCCCCGCTCACAACCATGGAGGCACGCTGAATATTCCAACAATTCCACCCCCCGGAGGAATCTGCCTTTGGGCAAACCGCGAATAGGGTGGAAGATGCTTCCACAGTGCGCCCTTGTTGCCGTGCACTTCCCAGGACCTGTTGGGGAAAATTGATGGCCCGGTTTAGCATGAAGCGCTGTGGCTGTCCGGTGCGTCCGTGGTGGCTGTCCGGTGCATCCGTGCGTCCGCGTGTCCGTGCCGAGCGAAGAGGGGAGAAAAAACGGTGTCATTATTCCAGCCCCGAGCAAGCCAGCGAGCGAGAACCCGCACACAAAGGCCCTCTTTTTTTTGGGTTTAAAGCACAAATGGCTGCTCACATGTTTAGCCAACGCTGCAATGGAGACCACATGTGCTGCCGCTGCACACGAGCCGCGTAGGGGGGGTACGCGCGGGGTCCGTTGCGTTTTTTGGGGCTCTTCCACCTACCGCGCGAGTTTTGGGCTGCGGGGTAACGGGAGCTGTGTGAGCGAGGAGGGAGGAGTGGGGAGCGTTGCCCGAGCGTTGGGGAGGGGTTCGATAGATAAGGGCACGGGCCAGGCATGTGTGCCTTTAGCCTTGCTCCTGGGGTTATTTAGTGGCGGAGCCGTTGGTGGTTGGGGCGGCTGCGATTTTGGGGTGGGCGGTGGTGGTAGTGGCTGGGGGTGGGTAGGGGCCATTGGGGGGGGGGGGGGGAAGGGGGGGGGAGCTTTCGCCCCCCCCCGGGGATTGACGTCCCCATTCGAGAATTCAGCCAATGGAGCAGGGATTGTGGCTTTTCTTTTTTTTCCTTTCCTCTGAACACCGCTCTCTGTCCGGAGGAAACGCCCAGCCCAGAGCTGCGTGCGAGGGATCGCAGCAGAAGCAGCAGTAGCAGCAGCAGCAGCAGGGGCGCCGCTGCACGTTGACAGACCGAGTCCGAGCGCACCGTGTTGCCTCCTGACTCTCGGGTCGCACGCGAGTCCTGCGCGGCTCTCAGGTAGTTATTTTATTTGCGAACGGGAGTCTGCGGGAGGTAGCGAGGGCTTCGATCGAGCCCAGCGGGGGGTGAAGTTACGGAGGGATGATGCTCTCGCCGAGTGGATGCGGTGCCGCTGGCCGGGCGGTGCGGCTGCTCCTGGTCTCGTCGCTGCTGGGGTCGCTGTGCGGGTCGGCCCTGGGGCAGAGTGGCCTGGGGCTGGAGGAGGAGGAACCCTCATCCTCCATCTCGTTCAGGTGGGAGGTGTCTGTGGCGGGCAATAGCGCCGGCGCCCAAAAGCAGCAGCAGCAGCAGGAGGTGCAGTCGGTGATTGAGGAGCGTTTTATGGACAAGGTACGCGCGCCACGCAATCCTACCCCGCTTCTCTCTCTCTCTCTCATGTAACTGAACTAACTATTGAACCATTTTTATTTGACCAGGTAAGGCCCACTGAGCTGCTTAGCTCTTTTTTTCAGAAGCCACAAATGATATCTGAACGACGCAGCTTCTCACGTGGAAATGCACAGGAGCCAGATAGGTCTAAACGTGCGTTGTTGCTAAATGTGGAGGGAAAAATCGGAGGCCCCTGGAGAAATATCCACGCGGTCCATGGGGAGAACGTGCACACTCCAAATACGCAGGTGTCAGGGTTGGGATCAAACCCACGTCCTCCTACTTACCGGGCGAGGGAGTTAATGCCTCGCCACCGCGAGGCTCCTGGTGGTGCAGAGCTGGGGCAATTTAGTTGATTCATTAAATTGATCGACTAAAGATTGTAATCGACAACTTTTTTCGTGGTCAGTTACTCGGCCTTTTAATAACTTGTGGCCACTCCAACATTCTGCCATTCCGAAGGCTGGAAACCCCTAAGCAACCACACCCAGTTTAATGCTGACAAGCCGCGCCCATAACCTCCCGTTCAGCAGTACGCATGGACAGAGTTGAGGCTTTTTTTCCCCACAACTAATTTTGTGTCTTTTTTATTGGTCGAGCATATGAACTGGTAAATCGGTCGAGCGGTGAGGTACTTATTCTGCAGCATCGGTGATGTGCGGTTTCCTCGACGCCTTAATTGTACTTAGAGATCCGTAGCGTCGCTGTTTTTAAAGTCATCGAACTCACCACAGATAACCGTAGCAACACGACCCGCGCTCCATGATAGCTGGAACCAAAGTGTGCCACACGCCCTCCCGCATGGCCTCGGTACGTCTTCCGACCGGTACATCATCGGGTCGGAATCGGAAGTAATAGGTGCTTGCTAATAGCACTTCCTCTGCTGTGTGTGTGTGTTTGGAGCGGTACTGTAGCGGTTAGCGCGCTGCGCTACGAACTTGGCGACCCGGGTTCGATTCCCGCTCAAGGTCAACACCAGTGACGATTATCTGAACTGGTCCTGGGCCTCCCCTAGGTCGACTCAGCCTAAAATGAGTACCTGGTGCGATGTGTAAACATCACTACTAGGAAGACAAAGGCGGTCGGGCGTGATGCTGGCCACCCATCCCCTCGTGTGCCGTGCCGGCCTTCATAGGTGCTCGCTAACAGCACTTGCCCCAACAGTCTGTTAAGGCTACACGGGGGATCTTTGTCTTTGGAGCACACATTAACATACGAGCGCAATCTCAGTGAAGTGGGATGAATGTAATGGGCCATACACAACGCCAGTGGTAGTTTATAAATAAAAGACCTGCCCTGGCTTTCCCCAACGTTGACTCAGCCTAAATGTTTGTACCTGGTGTGGTGTGCACATCAGCCGTGGCATGCGTGGTGCTGGCAACGCCACTCACTCGTGGGCTGCGGGTCGCCCTTTAGAGGCGCTTACTTCATGGCACTTGCCCCTTTGTCTTGACGTGGTCTTCTACACTCGACAATTGCGTCGCTTCTAAAGTGGGAACAGTTGACCTGCGGCGGTAAGTCATCCACATTCAGGGTTGAAATTGGATCGGAGAATCAAATATTTATTTATTTCGCGGTCAGCGCGGTGCCTCTCATGACCGCAGAGGCCGTGTGAACCCGTTACATTCGACGGATTTAAGTTTAGTGAAAACATCCAGTACCCTCCTGCGAGTCTGTGCAAGTTTTCTGTGAGATCGCAGAGTCCTTAAATCGAGGCATTGCTACAGCCTCTCACCCTACGTCGCTGCGCGGTACATACTCGTGGACGCGTTGACACAATAATCAAACGGGCCACAGCCACTTGTCAATCCGCTGCTGGATGACGGAGGTTGTTGTGTGGCGCTTCTCCGCGGGGGTCCGCGTGGGTTAAATGAATGTGGTGAGGGCGGCAGGGGTGACATTCCAGGATAGGTTTAAGACGTCACTCCTCACCACTGATGTTAACCGTGGCTGGGAACATCGCAGTGCCCTAACCCCCCTCCCACCCCATCCCTCCACTCCTCCCCCCCAAACGGCCTTCAGTACAAATTGGGCGAGAGTGGAAATTCGATCACGAATGTGTGTGGGTGTTGCCTCGAAGCGAGGGATAATGGGAGCCCTTCACGGAGAGCCATCGGAGCAGCCAGGGACCCAGACTGCCCATGTATGGACGTGCGATCGCCTCACGAATATTTTGCCATGATTTTTCGAGCAGCGTCCATTGGCCACACCCAGCATTGGCTCCGGGCAACCGAGCACGGTGCCGTCCCTTCCATCGTCCGCTTATTTGTGTGTACGTACGTGCGTATGTTGAACTTCTTTCGCACCGTACCTAGCAAACCAAATCGGGAGGAGCCACGAGGCTTTGAGGATTGGTGATCGCGTTCGCACGTGGTGTGAGGCCTGTAAAACGAACAAAACGAACCAATATTTTGGCTTAACACGAAGCCGTTTGTAATTACTGGCGAAACGTCGTACTCAGATTGTAAATGTTGTGGCTTGGCTCTTCGGTGTGCTGTACTAGTGACGAATTGGCCACGTTCTGTTTACGTGACAATCCTTACTAGTTGGCCGTGTCGGGTGGTGGCGGGTTTAATGACACATTTTCATATTTACGCGATCTAACCGAAAAAAAACTATATTATGGATGATATTTTCTTGGTCAGCTGTATTTGACTCGTAAGAGAAGGTCGCCAATATACACGGTCTCATTTGCACGTCAGACGGGGGACGGGGGGGCCCAACGCAAAACATTTATAAATCAATCCTATGAGCTTCATTGAAACCAGGTAAGGGCCCACTCAAGTGCTTGTATCCGTGCTTGCAAATGGAATCCCTGGGAAAACGTTGCGGAGTGAAAACGAATGGACCGGGAAGAGACACTGGGAGTCAAGTTAGAAGTAACGGATGGCTGTCTCTGCAAAGTCAACATGAGGGGTGGGGGGGGGGTGTCCTCAACTTAGATTAACATCCGGCCGTGCTTGGAGCACTTGTCTCAGAAGCAAAAAAAAGTTGTGAGTTCACATCCTACTCCGAGGGTGATTGAGTCAAGAATCTTTTTGGGGTGTTGATAAAATAAGTAGCGCTTTATGAGAAGTCAAAAAATGTCTCATCCCGTGGATGAACTTATCCCAAGCCATGATAATGTGGAATTTCCACCTCTGACTTAAAGTCACCAGTGGAGTTGAGCACTACCACCCCCTACGGAAGGGTCTTCTGTGAGTGATACATTTTCCTTCCAAGTACAATGCTCGGTTAGCTGTGCTTGCCTTAATAGGTGCTCGCTAACAGCGCGGGCACCAACGGGCGATTGAGGTACGTGGAATTTAGTGAGCACTTATGAAGCCCGTAACAGCGCACAAGGGGGTGGTGTGGCCAGACTCGTTCCCGGCCGCCTTTGTCTCCTACGGGACGCCCAGGACCACGTCACATAACCGCCGCTGACGTCAGTTGTGGCTGGGAATCGAACTTGGCTCGCCTGGTTCATAGCACGGCGAGCGTAGCCGCAACCGCACCGCTGTCCCGACGAGCAATTCGCAAGCGCCGCGGCGAGCCACCATCGCCGCTGTCGCCACTTGCGTCACGCTAAAGATGCGCACGCCACCGCGGCCCACACCTCTGTTCGGCGCTCGGCGTGTTTGTCTTCATTCGGGTGCCACCCCGGGCGCGTGGCTGGAGATTGACCGCATGGCGAACGCGTTTTATGACGCTCGGTTTGTGCGGCTGGCGGCGCTGCTAATTCGTCCTCGCTGTGTTCGGTTCATCGCCGTGCGGTTCATCGCCGCGTTCACGTTAGCCCCCCCCCCCCCCATCAGTCGGCGTTGGCCACTCGCAGCTCAGCCAGTTGGCACGAGGCGCTCCTTCTCCGCGCTTGGTTTCTCACTCCAAGCTCTGTTTATTTTTCGCAGGAGGGCTACCAAAGCGTGTTGTTCGCCTGTTAAAGCTGATGTTAAATACCCGCTGTGGCGTCATTCGTAAGCGTTTGACGGTTGGAATAATAATCCTATCAAATGCTTAATTCTGCCTTCCCCCCGGATCTCGCCCTGAACGTGCTTGGTGCAGTGTCAGGTGCATCGCCGTTCAACCAATTGCTAATTTGATTGTGGGAATTGTTCTTGAACTCGCCCCAGTCGACCTGAAACAACAACAACAATAATAATTGGAGCATTGTTTAATGCTTCTACACCACGTGACACTCGAATGAGTTTGACTTTGTCGGGTGGCGGAGGGTCATGGCGACACAAATCTGGCAAGATCATTGTGCGGCCTCGCCCAACAATCTCTTACGAATCCTAATATTGACTGGGGAAACCAAAACCTCTACACGCCGGACACAAGTCGTCGTTTAAATCCATAATGAGCCTCTTGTCCATTGAGTCAAAGCTACTTCCACAGTGGCTTCCCCACTCCATTCGATTCAGTTTATGAGGCTAAGGTGAGTGCTAAGGCAGATGCCAAACGAATGTTGAAGGTGCCCGAACAAAAGTTGCTTCCGCCAAACCCGGCTTGCTGGTATAACATTCCTGCAACACTGCGCAGAGCTCTCCGCAAAGCCGGTTGGAAGAGCACGAGCTGAACATCCTGGGCCATTCGTCGACTCGGCCTATCATCTCTCTTTTGCATGGATAAAATAAGAACCGCTTTTCTGTGGCTGTCCCACGTAGCAATCGGATGCCACCAGGGGAAAGTGTGAAATTCCGACTGTGTCTCCAGGACGCCAACTAATGATGAGTGCCACCCTGCTCGTTTGTGCCTGGACACACTCCAACCTTGATTGGTATGATTAGAAGCGACCAATGATACATTGATGATGCAATAACCCCCTGCAGGCATTTCAACAGAAGCCTTTTTTGTGATCCACTTTGACCCTATGAGACTTGTTATTGAATCCCCTTGGGAGGTTTTGTTCTGACGAAGGTTGGCACGGTAAAAATGGGGATGCTTTGTCTAAGTTTAAAATTCCTTGGGGAGCAGGCTGCTACTTTCGGAACGGCACGTGAAATCCCCTGTTAAAGGGAGCCTTGAACGGGATTCACAAATTTCCTCCGCGTTCAAGGCAGCACTGCACAAGGCCGAGGCAACGGCCGCACGGCCGGGCGTCTGTTTCATTGCCAACTCAAAACAACGTTGAGCCTGTGGCGCAAGTCGGCCGTGGCGCAATGGACAGCCCGCTGGGACCCCGAGTTGGCACGCTCGCCAATTCAGAGGTCACCGGTTCGACCTCCTGGCGTGGAAGTTGAAAGGGTGGGGCAAGTTGCATAGATCCCCCCCCCCCCCAGGCCCGCGTCTACCCAGCAAGCGTGGTTGAGTTCACGCGCAGCCGATGGGCAGGTCACGCGTGGGTGCCACGTGGGTGCCACAACCTCTTCGAAGGCACCTGGTCACCGTGGAAGAGTAGGCCAAGACGACCCCTAGAAAGTTCCTAAACATGCCCTCCTAAAGAGCGATTCGCCAATCGGTGGCCACTTGGTATCGTTTCACGGGTACAGAACGTTAAGGGACCGCGCTGGCCCCTTCCTCCAGCAGTGGCTGGAGCATGCCATTGGAGGGCTGCGCTTTCACCTTTTACAAATCTGCCTTTCCTGGACGAAGAGTTTCCCGAAAGCATCTGAAACTGAGCGACTGGGGCGTGGTCCCCCCGTGTGTTTTGGACCGCTCTTTGTTCCTGAACAAGAGGCCCATCCGGGTTGCACCCTGACCGCGGCGATTCTGGGACAGTTGTATTTTACTTAGAATGATGGTTTTTTTTTATCGTCAATATGGAAGTGAAGCGTAGCCCTCGGGGGGGGGGGGGGGGGAATTCCTCTCGAGTCCGCAGAGCCCCGTGACCGCGCCAGCGAGAGAGGCCCTGGCAGGTGAGCTGAGGGCATCGCTCGCTTGGACTGTAACCGACACTCTGCTTTTTTAAAGAGGCGTTGCTGTCTTTCTTGGCTCGAAGTGACCGCCACTCGGCGGCCACTTGGTATCGTTTAACGGGTTATGGAACGTTAAGGGGCCGCGTTGGCAACGGTGCAGAAATGCGGAAAAAAAAACTCACTGCGAGCACCGCTTTTGACAGAATATTATATCTTGATTTGAAGCTTTCGTGACTGCAGGAATCCATACTCTTTGGTTCTTTCGGTAAAGTACCTACGTGACTTTACCGAAAGAACCAAAGAGTGCAGAACATTATATGGTTAGGCAAATGGACCTTCTTTAGAATAGACGGGAGAAGACAAATATTTGCCTGAAAAAAGATCCTTATCTGGTGTGCAGCGTCAGTCTATTTATCTTTTTTGTTGCTCGTACAGAGGCAATGCCAGTGCGTGGCTCCACGGGTTTGCGGGTTATTTATGTCCGTGAAACGTTGTGCACGTTACAAATCACACTGGCAACGTCATTGACAAACGTGTGGGGTTTTATGGCTTGTGTATACTTGGACGTGGTTTTTTTTTCGTTGTCTAAGAGGAGTTTTTTTTTGTCTCGCCCACGTGACGTGGCTTTTAAAGCCATTGGTGACTGCATTTCGACCAACCGGCTCCGGAGCCACGTGCGGCACTTTTAAGGCTTCGCTTCGTGACGCCGTTACTTATGAAGGACCCAACCATCTCGCATTCACCGCACAGTGCATTGCATTGAGGTTTCTTTCTTTTAACCGAATGCGAAAAGAAAATGGTTTGCCAAGCCCTGACTGTGACCATCGACTCGGTCTTCTTGAGAACGAGCTTGAACCACGGTGCGGATTGACGAAGGGGTGGTGGGGGGGACCTATGCCCCATGAGCCGGGCAGGCACCCGCGACTTCCTCGCATTCCGCCGTCAGCCTAACGAGACTCTCCAAACAATATTTGGACTTATTGGCGGTGCACCGGTGCAGCATAGAACACAGCGGTCCTCATAAAGCAGAGTCTAACATCGAAATTTGAATTGGCTAATTGACCCCGTCGCCAAGTTTTACGAGATTCGGTGTTTATTCAGTCGACTGAGACTTGCTAAAAAAGGTCAATATTGACCATTGAATTTGGTCCGTTGAATCAAGGAACCGTCCAACCAAGTCGAGGGCACGAGGAGTAAAATCTGCCTTTGGAACACGGAGCAGCCAATGGTCATCAGGCTGGGTGCTGCTGTATGGCAACAGACTGTGAAGCTTCGTGTTCAGCCGCTCATAAACAGTCGTCTTCCGTCCACTTTGATATCACGATAATTTATTTTGATGCACCACCACCCCGCAAGATTTTCTCACCGGGGTTGCGGGGAAATAAATAATTATTACGAAAAATTAGCTTTTTTATACCGCGCACCACAAATACGTTAGTTTATTTATTTATTTATTCATCATTGCAAGCATCTTAGTCGTACTGATATCTTTGTCCTGGCAACACTGTCTCAAATCGTCCACTTCTGTCACTGCAAGGGCCTCTTCCAGTGAGAGCGGTGACCGGTTGCGTGTTTAATGTGCTGTTGCCTACAAAAGGAAATTGGAAAGTCCTATTTGGCACGAAGCCAATGTTGTCCATCCCTGAGTCAGAAAAGTCAGCGCCTCGCACACAAAACGAGTCACTTGGTTCTTTAGACTGAGTACGGCCACGCACTGCGTAAGCACAGCGATGGGGCGACGCAAGCCAGACCCGGCAGCAACATTGCCTTCGCAATGCATTTGAACTTTTTCAAGGTCTTCAAACCTCTTGGCACAAAGCCACGAATTCCATCTCTCTCTCGGTGTCTCTGGCGTCGAGCAATAATGTGGGGGGGGGGGGGGGGGGGGGGTCTTCCAAGCGGAATCTCTCAGAGCGATGTCAGAGTGCCCCTGGGCTCAAAATGTTCCTTTCGGAGGTGCTCATCTGCATTTGGTGGTCCTGGTGGAAACCCCACCTCCACATTCGCATGGTAGAGACCAGTCTGGTTAACACGTAGACTTTAGTGACTAATATTACCCATGGTAGAGGCTTTTTTCGTATTAGATCGCATAAATATAAATGCGTATAATATACATTTAAATGTAAATTTTACGACATGTTTGTTTTTATGCGATCTAACCCAAAAAAATACTATTATAGAGACCAGCCTCTTCCATAGGATAACGGCTGTTGAATGTCCACACACATCTGCACACATTTTATTTACCCATAAAGAATGGAATGTGTTGGAGGTGATGTCCGCCGAGGAGATGGATCTATGCATTAAGCTCGTGTGTGGGTGCTAGGTGGACCATTACATTGTAGGAATTGAGAGATGGTGATGGCTTTGGGTGGCCTTCATCCGACAGTGGATAGTAGACGATGATGATGTTGTGGGGTGCTCACATCATGTTGGCAGTCCCGGTGGAAACTACACATTCCGGAATCAGAATGAGAATATTTAGTTATGTTTGAGGAATCCGATGAGCTATCAAGCTCTTTTTCACAGATGTCCAGTAGATTGCCATGGCAGGGGACAGCCTGCTCCATCGGACAACTGTTGTTGACTCCCTGTAAGTCAATGCTCATTATAGCGGCACCAAGGGATGACCTGACGACTGAACTGGGAGTTGAGCTCGTGGCCTTGTGACTTTGGGAGTCAGTCAGATACTCTAAGCACGGCACCGGATGTTAATGATGGTGGCACCCAAAACACGGACAGAATTAGGCGATGCATTCACTGGGCCTGCCCTGTTAAGTGGAGGTGCAGTGAGGTGAAACAAAATGGACATTAGCTGGAAGGAATTTAACGTTTTCCATTTGTGCCGCAGTAAACCCGACGAATCTCTTTGGGTTTATAGCCCCGGGTTTATAGTCCGTGTTGTCCTGTGGCCCGGATAGAGAGGCCACTGTCAGTGTTGCGATGCAGAGAGGCTGAACCGCTTTACAATGGGCTTCTGCACACAGACACTCAGGCATGTCAACCGCAGGCTTCCACGCACGGGCAGACAAACATCTTCCTTGCAGCCCTTTGTTATATCTAAGCTGCTGGGTGAAGGCCTCCCAATTCTGTGCTGCTCCAGGGGGTTGTTTTGAGCACACTTCACCACCGATGTTAGCCGTGGCCAGGAATCACACTCAGGTTTGCTGGTTGCATAGCGCATTGCGCTACCCGCTGCACCACCGCTCTACTTTCCATTGGCGGCCAGGGTAAATCCACATTCTCACGACATGGCCAGTCTTTCCATAAGATTACGACTTGGAACTTTCCGCAAAGTGGTACTCATTTTATTGACTACATAATGGTGATAATACCCCATCTATTCGGCTTATGTACATTTATATTTACATGGTATATATATAAAAAGATTTCGGTTCCATCTGAAAAAAAAAAAATCCGGGCTTATACGTGAAATTTCAGATGATCAAAAAATTTACTTTGTTTCTTATTTTGGCGAAGTCACGCCCATGAAGTCATATCCTCACTTATTCCTGCCAACAGTGGTGTTGCCTGGCATCAGGTAATCTCACTTTTGTGAGCACGAAGGCACGGTAAATTACGACACACGAGCGATACAATGCAAAAATCCCCCAAAATATGCATAATTGTCCTTGCACAAAAAACTGAACTCTGAAAAGTTTTAATCGAAAGTCATCTTTAATATATGCAGTAGGTCAGTAATGCGATCCAACTCCATTATTTATGGACAGTTTACTGGTTTGGCTTTACTAATTTCTCCAGGAGGGCCAAACTCTGTGCAAGGACCTCTTTTTCCAGAGGGTCCTGCATTGCTTTTTTATTTTACGATGATTTCCAGACCATTAATGATGAGTGCGTATCATGCATGTGGGAGGAAACCACACGCACCAGGGGGCAACACTCAATCTCCATACAGATGGAAACAGATGGTGATTAGTCAACTCGCTGTGCCGCCTCTTGGCGAGCCAGGGTCTGGCACCTCCTTGACGCCCACGGCAAGGGAGCTTCAAACATTCGTGCGGCGATCCGCCAACCCTCGCTGCTTGCTCCCACAGTGCCGGATGAGAGAGGCCACTTGAGGCACGGCCGCCACCGCGCAGCCTAATAACGGTGAACCTTGCGCACGCGCGAGGAATTCCACGTTGGACGAGCGATATTGTTTCTCGCGAAGCTTTTTTAGCGCGACTTCAAAGGTGTGTTACCAGCTCAGTGCAGAGGCCTCATAGCCACAGATCCAACCGTGCTGGGATCACTGCCCCCCCCCCCCGTGAACTTTGCCCTTTCGCACAGCTGCATTGGAAACCCCGTTGGCTTCGGTGGAGCCATTAAAGCGTCTGAAAAAGCAATTAACGTTCGTTTTTATTGCACCTCTGGCAAGTGGTTGCGAAATTGAATTTTGCTCCACGACCGCTTCTGCAGAGGAAGCCTCTCGATGGCTATTAGCCACGCTCCGCTCGCAGTCGGCAACGTCGCCAGTTCCAATCCGAGTTGGGGGCGGTCAGTCTTTGACGTTGATGTTCTGACGGCTCAATCGAGGGGGTTTGCCGTGCACCCAGCGCTACGGCGACTTCTGCTCTGTGAGAAATTCACAATGGTTGTCCAGTGAACAGATCGGCCTCTGTCACGGGAATGTGGAATGTGCACCGCTTGCTCGGCATTCCCCGGCAGATACAAGCACTGCCTCTTGCTCGTTTGAGCTGGAAGACGCAGTCAAGTTATTAATAAACCTCACAGTACAATGCCAGTTTGTTTGCTGTGGATCCCATAATCTCGCCGGGGTGTTCTCTGGGCTTGCCTTTGGTTTTGTTTCCAATTGAATGTCAGTGTCGACACTGTGTAGTGCTGCGGGTAGAGCAATCAACTTGCAATCTGAAGTTGCGGCTTTAAATCCCAGCCACTGGTCAAATTTGTATTATCATGCCTCAAGGGTGGATAAAATGGTCTGATGCTTAGAAGGGAAGTCAGTGGTGGCTGTCCTTTGGATAGACTACCTCCTGCCATAGACCCTGCCTCAAGATAGGAATTGGAGATTACCACAGGCGCATGCTTCCTAGCCAATGTTTTGGCAGGGACACGCTTTAGCGCACACATTGGCACACATATTGGTCAATCTGATAGCTCGATTGAGCAGTTCAACCTGTGTCCAGTGAATGTCTTTTTCTGGACGTCATTCCCGAGTCAAGGCACTCCACTGCTAGTGTTGGCTGGGGTGCTGCGGTGGCAGAATGTTAACTACCTCGCCTGGTATACACGAATGCGTGGGCTCAATCCTGACCCTGATGTTTGTATATTTGGAGTTTGCATGTTCACCCCGTGGTTGCATGGATTTTTTTCGCGGTCGTCCGCTTTTTTCTTCCACATTTATAAACATGTGTTCAGAGCATTTGGCTGCTTCAGATTTTCGCATGGTAAGCCACTTAGTTTCGATAGCCAGGTCGCTTCTGAAAAAGAGCTAGATAGCTCAGTGGGGCCTTACCTGGTAAAACAAATAGAAAAGATTGCTGCCCCTTTAGTCAAACCCAGGGTTACGATGATAACGATTAATATGCCGATGATAGTGGGATGATTTGGCTGTGACCGGGATTTGAATTCAAGATTCACGCAGATTTGTGAGCAAGTAGGAGCAATTGAATCCATCTGTGCAGAGGTTTTGGGTTGTGATCACCTCCGGTTGTGGAGGTGATCTCGAGATACTCCAACAACAACCGCTATTCCCCACTAAGTGGCGGTGACGTCACCACGACGCTTGTGCCAGGCTATGTGCACGTTGAGGCCACGTGAAGTGTCGAACGCCCACTGGCAGGAGGTCACGGGACAGGCCCAGGTGCCACGGGTCGACTGACTGAGATGACTGGCCGATGCACCACCTGTGCCCCCCCCTACTGTGCCAACTCACTGCGTTTCTAGCCGGCCAAGGTACTCTGGGCATCTTTCCACATTCCAGACTGATGAAAGAAATTTGGTGAAACATCCCAAATGCGGGTTCCTCGTGCACA
This sequence comes from Entosphenus tridentatus, assembly GCA_014621495.2. Taxonomy (NCBI): domain Eukaryota; kingdom Metazoa; phylum Chordata; class Hyperoartia; order Petromyzontiformes; family Petromyzontidae; genus Entosphenus; species Entosphenus tridentatus. The sequence goes on from CM025625.2 coordinate 1,408,841, forward strand.
GGAGTCTCAAGACTCGGGCGAGGCTTCTCCAGATAAATCAAGGGCATTATTATTATTGTTAGTATGGCTATTAGGCTCCCACGTTTTTCTTGTTATAGCTGTGCGTTAAGACCAAATGCCTGCAGTTAAAAACACTAACATGCTGAGACCCCCTTCGCTGTAAGGACAGGGAAGACGAGTGTCAGGTTTATTTTACTTTACGGTCTGTAAACCAGCCCTCACTGGAGTATGTGCTGTTTGTAAGAATTTCCTGCACTTTGTAAATCACAGCGAGGTTCACAGAATGTGCGTGCGTGTGGATGTTTACGGGTGTGTGTGCACGTGCTTGGGGGGGCGGGGGGGTAGTGGTTAGCGCACTGCACCACGAGCCCGGTGAGCCGGGTTCGATTCTCCATCACGACCAGTAACGGTGGCAGACGTTTGAACCGGTCCTGGGCCGCCCTTGGCTTGACTCGGCCACAAATGAGTGCCTGGTGCGGTGTGTAAACAGCGCCACTCGGGAGACAAAGGCGGCTGGGCGTGGTGCTTGCCGCCGACCCACTCATGTGCTGTGGCCACCCTTTGTAGGTGCTCACTAACAGCACTTGCCCAAACAGCTTGTTAAGGCTGTACGGGAGATCTTTGTCTTGTATGTATGTATGTTTGCATGCATGTATGCGTGCGTGTGTTTTTTTGTTTCAACTGTCAAGCCCCTTTGCCCCCATTACCCCCGCCCCCCGCCCTCCTCTCTCCCATTTGGTGGGAAAATAATGTAAAGCCAGATGCTCCCTGTCCCCACGAAGTTCCAATGCCTCCGCCAAGTGTAAGCTGCAGTTTGTTTTGGGAGCGACGTCTCCGTTTGTCAAACACGAGTGAAAAGGGAAAGCCACGAGCCCTGGGAACGCCGGCGGTCACCTCCTCCTCCTCGTACCCGGACGTGAACCAGCATGGAGAATGTTGCTGCTTCGGGGGGTTGTTTGGGGGGTGCGCACAATGGGTGCTCATTAAAGCCGGGAGGGGGGGGGGCGGCAGGGTTACTGCTGCACCGCTAGCCCCCGGGAATGGCCTTGCTTAATTAGCAGGGGGCCTCCCCTGCTCCCCGCTTCTCTCCACCCCCACCACCACCACCACTACCCCGCCGGCCAGTAATGAGCATCTGGCCTCCATTTGTCATGGCGTCGAGTTCAAACGTGGAGGGACTTTGCGCCCGAGCGGGTTTGGGGGTCTGCCGTGGCGCAGCGGGTCGGCGCTCTTGTCGGGACGTGCTCCCGATGTTACGATTAATCCGATAAATCCAGAAGTCAGGCCGACATTCAATAGGGACCGGCGTTCTTCGTGGCAAGGCTCGCGGGCCATGGCGGACCCTGGTGGCCTTTAGTGCGGCCCCTGACGTACGGCCCCCGACAATACACAACACGTGATATCATCGTGCTGCTGTCAAACCCCCCAATGGTTTCAAATGTGTGGCGGTCCTCGCACGCTGATGGTGTCTTATCGGCAAAAGTGGACTCCCCCGTCTGAAAACGAGTGAAGAACGCCGCAACAGGCAACAGTTGTGTCACTCGCGCGCTCTCCCCCCTCCAAACGGTCGAGTCGCGTGGGAGTCGTGTGACGTCACTAACGCGAGCACGAAGTCGCTTTTTGCACGTGGACGTGAGATGTTTCAGAATCCCCCCCCAAAAAAAATTGCGAAAGAGGTCTGAACTTTTCAGAATCCGAAAATTCTAAATCCCAAGTTCTTTCATCGAAACTCATCCCCAGTACACTGCCCTGAGTTTTATCGCCGGACATGGCAAACATCAGCGGCGAAGTATGGTCAAGCAAGTATCGCCTCACAACCCCTTTGAGCAACACAGAATAGCGAGGCCTTAATCCACCAGTTGGAATGACAAAGGTCGATATATTATTATGAATGATATTAAATCTTGACTTAAAGCTTTAATGGTATTGCTCATTTGTTTTACGCAATTAATGGACTATTTAGAGACTGGCTTCCTCTACAGGAATGTGGAATTTCCATCACTGGCCCTGAATATTATCACCGGTCCTCGACCTTTCCCGAGGTAAACTCGGTCTAATATGAGCACCTGGTGCGGCACGTTCAAGATTAGCGCTCGGGAGAGAAAGCTGACCGGGCGTGGGGCTCACGGCATCTCCCCGTCTCCTTTTCCGCCGCGCTGACCTTAACAGGCGCTCGCTAACAGCACTCCCCCCTCCGCCCTCCCCCAGTCTGTAGAGGCCTTGCGCAACAACAGGATCTTTGCCTTCGTTTGTGTGAGACCATGCTACGACTCTAGCCACCTGCGTTTTAGTCCCTGGCCCGGGCACGTAAGGGGCACGTGGCATCCGAACTTGTTGTGGACCACACCGAGGTTAAGGTTAGGGGTCCGTGGTGGCGAGATGTTAACTACCTCGCATGGTGTATGGGAGGTCGTGGGTTCGATCCTGTACATTTGGAGTTTGCATGTCTCTCTCCCCATGGTCGCGTGGATTTTTGTCCGGGTCCTCCGGTTTTTCCCTCCACATCTGGACTCAACGTGCATTCAGAGTATTTGGCTGCTATACATTTCCATGTGATAAGCAACTTCGTTTGTGGCCAGGTCGCTTCTGAAAAAGAGCTACATAGCTCAGTGGGCCTTACCTGGTAAAATAAAAATAGTTCAGTGTCTGTCACGATGTGTAAACAGCCTTGGGGAGACAAAGGCGGCCGGGCATGGTGCTGGCCACCCATCCCCCCTGTGCCGTGCCGGTCTTTATAGGTGCCTGTGAACAGCATTTGCCCCAACGGTCTGTTCAAGGCTACACGGGGGACCTTTGTCTTTGCGTGTGCAATGTCCCTCTCTTTGAAAGCCACGCCGTTTCACAGTTTGCCTTCAACTCTCAGCAGACGTCTGCAGGTATTTTGTGGGAGAGTGAATAGCGGCGCAGTGTGTGCGAGACCCCGTCAGGGTCTCTCCAGCCTCTCACATGTGCACATGTTTGGAGTTTCGCCTCCCGATGCATCCCAACTGCGCTATTGAAGCCACATTGAGGCCGACGAGTCCTCTGGAAACCCCCCCCCCCCCCTGCAGGCGACACACACGGCGCATTGTGCGAGGGAGACCGGCCGTCGCAAACATGACACCGCACGGCCGCAGCGTGTCCCTCGCGGTGCTGGGCTAGCTCGGTGGCGGTGGGAGTGGGGGCGGGGGGGGCAGTGTTGTCTGTTTGCTCAACAAAACCTTGTTCTTGCCATAAAGACCCCAGTTCCACCTCGTGCTGCTACTTACACTTGCAGTGCTCTCGATATTGTAAGCAGTGTCGAAACACGAGGGCAAGGTTAGAAACGCGCACACCGCACACCGCTAAATTACCTCGAGGTCAGAATCCCATTGTGGGATGCGCGCTGTCCAGCGGTCGTGCTGCAGCGCACACCGCGCGGTACGAAACCGGGACCGCTGACAGCGATGCAGCGCGACTCTGCGCGCCGTTTCGCTTTCGAGCTTTGGGAGTGCGATTTGCGATGTCCTTAATATTTTAAAAATCTATTTTCTGGGGTCTCCTCAAAACTTGCCACGTTTATATATATGTGTGTGCGTGCGGGAGCCGTTATAGCCGCCGACGCTACTTTTGAGGACACACGAGGAGGTCCGGAGGCTCTCGTCGTCGCTAGGCCTCTCTTTACCCACCGCTGGGCGCTCGCCCGTCTCCGTCGATGCCTCTGCGACGGCGGACTGTGGCCGCGCATCAATTTCTACCTCTCGTTCCTCCGAGCTACGGTCGGCCACGTTAGATGGAGACTTTAACTTGGCGCGGTTACTTCTTCGAGTTTCGGTGATCTGGTGCCAGCAAGGACGCTGTCCCGCTCGCTCGCTGTTCCGCACTCGAGGACCTGCGCTCGTCAAGAGGTGGCTCAAAGCCCCCAGAATCAAACTGAGAACCTCGCTCGTGACTCCGACGCTCGCCTTATATGAGGGCCCCCAACGCTCCCCGCCACCTCTGATGGTGCTTTACAGCCTTTTTTTAGTTGTTGTTGGATTCTGTCTGGCAAAGGAGAGGTCACTGGGGAGGAGGGGGAGGGAGGTGGGGGAGGAGGAGGAGGGAGGGAGGGAGGGAAGGGAAACATAATGGAAAGAATGATTCAACGCGAAAGCATTTCGTGTCGGGCTGCGTCTCTGAAATGAAAAAAAGAGCAAAAAATTATTTACAGTAGAGGTCAAAGAGATGCATTTGAAGAAAGCGATTGGTGAAGAAAGCGACCATCCTTCAAGTACAGTTCTCCCCTAACGCCGCGTGTTGTTTTCATGACGCGAATTGTAAGTAACGCGATGCATGTATGAGGGAACACATTTTGTATTACGCAGATGTGAACGCGATCGAGTGAGCAGAACTACGTCGCGCGAGTAGGAATAAGCAGTCGTGCGGCTGCTTCGGCATAGCATCGCCCAAGGCGGGATGCTGCTGGATGCTTCTAGACGCTACCCACGCGCCTCAGTCTGTGTTCGGCCTGCGTGCGCATCTCGCCGTGTTGTTATGGCGGACTGTGCTTTACACTCTATTATTTATTATAACGAGAATTTTCCAGAACGCGGTGTTGTTCTTCAGGAACGCGACTACTACCACGTTATTGGGGAACAGGCTGTGCGTGCAAGTGGCGGCGATGGTGGTAGTCGACGTGACTCACAGCGGTCGTCGCAGCATGCCGCCTGAACCGGCTGGGCCGCGTCCACGGCACGGCGTTGGAGAGAAGGGCACGGTGGGCTTTCCCGCGTCTCTCCTGTCAATCCACTGCCGGACGAGGGCCTTCGATGTCGGCTCGCCAGAAATTGACGAGCAAAGACAAGGAGGACCGCCGACGAGACGGAAGGCAACGGCGAAGCGGCTGCAGCATCGTTAGGCGGTGCGTGCGGAACGGCTCGGACTGACGGCGGGAGCCTGACGAGCGGAGGCAATGGCTGGCCCGGTGTGTCGGTGGCGTTGTGGGGTAGGGTGAGCAACTCGGGAATTTCACAGCAAAATGTCGCACGAAAACGTCATCTGGTCCAACACCATGTGAGACTAGGCTCTAAGGAAAGCTGTCTCGGGTGTGGACCAATCAACTTCAAGGACAGTGCATACATTATCAGAGTTATGTATTTTGTTTGCATTACGACTGCAGGTATTGTGGTCTATGGAAACATGACTCCTTGTAAAAAAGGTGTCAGTTTTGTTGCCAGATAAAAGGGTAAAAAAACAATTGCATATTTTTCTACTGGCAAATGAGGTTCCAATGGTGGCTTCAAACATAGTCAGACAGAGGTTGCAAGTGGAAGGAGCACGCATCCAGGATGGAGGAGGGGGACGCACTACCGAGTGTTGTGTTGGCTTCCGCAGGTCAGTGACCACGAGTCAGGCCTGAAGCCAGATGGTGGGCTGCTGTAGGAGCAGACTCTGGAGTTGGTGTCAACGGCTCAACAAGTTTGTGGGATCTCGTGAAAGCAAGGAAGCAACTCTGCAGTGTGGAGGCGTTCGTGGCATCGGCCACGATGAACTTTTAGGCCTTTAGTGTGCTGCTTCAGAGCAACAACTGTTTTAGGTAACAACTAAACGTAGTGTTTGAACATCTTAGCACATGTTTCATTCTTGATTTGAAGCTTTCGTGACTGCAGGAATCCATACTCGTTGGTTCTTTTGGTTAAGTCACGTAGGTATAAAAAATATATATATAAAACAAAAATACTATTATTTTTTGTTTTATTTTATTTTTCTACCTACGTGACTTTACCGAAAGAACCAAAGAGTGCATGTTTCATTGCCAGAAAGGGTAAAACCTATTCTTATTTTTCATCACTTTTTGACACTGGCAAAAGAGGTCCCACAGATATAATTGCTCGAGCCGAGCGGTAAGTGTGCCGATACTTGCATCGTCTTGGCACCAGTGAGACAAGGCCGCAAAGAAGGCTGTCTCTGGTGTAGGCCAATCCGTTTCGAAGCCAATGCCTATATAATTATCAGAGCATGCTTGTTTGCATGTTTTGCCGCAAGAACGTGTGGGTAATGCCGGCCTGTCTGCCTTGCAAAAGGTACCTATGTGGTGTTTGAACACCTTAACACCCCCTGTTTTATTTGACAGAAAGGGTAAAAACCTATTCTTAGTTTTCGCAGATTATTCCCCCTGCGCATTTTATCACAAAAAATAACGATGACGTCCTCTGACATCCGCTGCGCTGGCTACGATTACGCCGCTGATTGCCGGCCCGGTCGAGAGCGAGTTTTAAACCTCCAAGATTTCCGGGAGACTCGTGCGGTGAATGCCTTTGTCTGAGCCCCGAGCTAGAACTGCTGAGAACAACGTTTTAACTCGCAGGATTCCTACCAGAGGTTATTAAGTAACGTCTCTTTTGTGGTTTCAACCACAGCCAACAATAATTGCACTAAAGTCAAACACAGATTTGGTTTTGTATGTGATTTGACCTTGACCAGCCCCTGAAGCCTTAAAAGGCAAATCACTCTCTCATGTGCGCAAGAGACTGGGCACGCTATCAAGACATCTCTCCTCCACTACGTAGCCGTGCACAGCCAGATGGGACGGTTCCCAGAGGGCTCGATTCACAACCTGAAAGTCGCGAGTTCAAATCCCGGGCACGGGATGACTCGGTCAATGATCTTCCCAGTGGATCGGTCGATAAAGCGATTACCGTACTTTTTGGTTCTTTCGTAAAGTCACGTAGGTATAGAATAAAATAAAATAGACAACTACAGCAAGAAACAATTGCTGTGGTTGTCCCACCTGATGACGGACGCTTGTGTTGCGCCCGAAACATCGCGATTTAATTTATTTTATTTTCTACCTACGTGACTTTACCGAAATAACCAAAGAGTATGGATCCCTGCAATCACGACAACTTCAAATCTCAATTAAAGCGATTACCATTTTTGCTTGGGAAGTCGAAAGTGGTTGTTCCTCCTCGGGGTGTTGTCTGGCGCACCCTGCCTGAGAAATGTGGAATTTCCACCAGTGGGTCAGGATTTCTCAAGAGAGATTTGGCTCCGCCGCTCGCTCGTACGAACGTGGGGGGCGCAGTTCAACTCGGCGGTTAGAGATGGACCGCAGCCAACGCCGTCCGTGTTGCCGACCGTATGGGGGCTCGTGTTGATGGAGTGTGCTCTTATTCCCACTGACAACAGCTGACCACAGCCGGAAACGTTTTTTTTAATAACGGGGTTTTGTTAACTTATTTAAATCATGCCAATAATATTATAATAATAATTCTCTTATTTTGTCCATTAAAGCTTCATTTCATCTGCAGAGGTTTTTATTTAGGCGGTTTCCGTATTGCGTTTTTTGTTTTTAATGAGGATGGTGAGTGAATGTGGGATGGAAGCCAAAGTCCGTGGAGGCAACGCGCGCGTGCACGCCTGCGCCGCGTGGGGGGGGCGGAGAAAGCACCAAGCACACGAGCCCACGGCCTCTTCGCTGCGCTGCTAATTGTTGCCATCTCGAAGTAGACGTCCGACCCCACGTGGCCAGCGCAGCACCTAATGGGCGTACCGCCACGCCGAGCCATTCTCGTGAGCGTCCGATCCCCCGACACATTTGAAAGTCCACAATAGAGGTTTATTTTTTGGGGGTTAGATCGCGCTAATATGTAAATGTGTCGTTGAAACCCACCACCATCCGACACAGCCAACTAGTAAGGGTTGTCACATAAACAGAACGTGCCAATTCGTCACGAGTACAGCACACCGGTGTGTTGGAGAGCCAAGCCACAACATTTACAATCTGAGTACGACGTTTCGCCAGTAATTACAACTAGCTTCATCAGGCGACAGACAGATCTGTGGAGAAGTCGACCTGTTTCTTATATCGAGACGTAGATGTGGTGACCACACTTCTGTGCTCTTGCGCAAAGTGGAGGGTGGGGGGGGATTAATGAGTCAACGTACATATGTATGTGCATTATATGAGCCCTTTGATCTTGTCCATTTGAAAGTTTTTTCGTTTAGTTTTGTGCCCATGTATGTACGGCACTTTGGTCATTCAACGGTGGCGAGATGTTAACGACCTCGCCTGGTATGCAGGAGGTCGTGGGTTCGATTCAGACCCTGACGTCTGCTGTATATTTGGAGTTTGCGTGGTCTTTCCCGAGGTTGTGTGGATTTTTCTCCGGGTCCTCCTGTTTTTCCCTCCACATTTAGAAACAAGGCGTTTCGAGTATTTGGCTGCTATAAATGTCCACGTGATAAGCCACTTTGTTGAGCTATAATTTGTGGCCAGGTCGCTTCTGAAAAAGAGCTGCATAGCTCAGTGAGCCTTACCTGGTAAATTAAATAAATTAGTTTAGTTTAGTTTCACCCATATAGAGAGCGAGTAATATTGCCTTTTCCAACCGCGCCAGCTTCTTTGGACTATCTGTCGTAAATGAGAACCAGGTGGTTTGAAACGAGGCTCGGCGGATTAAAAAAACAACTTGCACCGTTGCTGAAACCACCACGACGGGGGAGATGTGTTGGTATGCGAGCCGCGAGTGCAGCCCTTTTACACCGCTGTCGTAGCGTCGCAGTGGCATGGATAAGGGCTCATTGCACATGGGCTGATGGCCTAAAAGCAACATGAAACTTTTCACGTGGAAACCCAGTCCCGGAGGTCTGTTCATCATGACCCTGACGGTGGAGTTGTGTTTGTTTTTAAGCTGCCGCTAATCTTTATTGCCGTGCCCTCACTCTGCCAGCAACTAAATCCCTGCGCCCTTCTAAATATTTATCCTGCTGCAGGTTCCTGTGGTATTTCCCTCAACTCTTTTGAAACGTGAAAAAATAAATATATATTAAAAGAAGAACCTTTTAAAGCCTTAAACATTTATTTTCGGTCACACTTGGCCACAACAATCGTAACTCAGCACCGCCTTATAAATGTAAACTTTGTTTTGGAAACAAACGGACACTGTTCTTCAGAGCCGAGAGGGACACAAGAGGGTGGCAGGAGGCGCAGACTCGCGCCGCTTGGAGGCAGTCCGACACAGTGACGGAAATTCTACATTCCTATGTCAGACAAGTCTGTCCACATATGTAACGTCCCTCGAAGTAGTCCCAAATGATGGGTTGATGATGTATCCCCATCCGGGGCACTAATTCACGGCCTTGCGGCTGTGCATAGAGCTGCCTGCTGACAAGAACACATTTGAAGACATGTGATGTTGTATTCATTTTGCCCGTTACACGCGCTGCTATCGTGCAAAAACATTGTAATTTCGGCGAAGCCACGTGAGACATTGCAGAAGGGCACGCAAGTGACGTGACCAGTGGCGTGGTTATCATTCGTCCAGGCGACTGTGCCGGGGGGCCCCGTGGCCGAGAGGAGCCCAGGCCCTGAGCTATGAAGTATGGGGGGGGGGGGGGGGTGACTGTGAACAGACAATGACCCCCATTGAATTCCGCCGCGCCAGTGCCAATAAAGCCACAGGCCACCCTGTGACACCTCTGCTCAACACCCTCCGTGGGTATAAGTTACCAGCGCCACCCACTGGGCACCGCCAAGCTGCGTAACCTAGCAGGCGAGCCTGCTCGACACGATCTGCCGAAATAAGTCGCAGGAAGCCGTGTTTTTAATTAGCAAGAAGAAAAACGGGCCGTGCCAAATTGTATCGCGATTTGCTTTTTCTTTTTTCGTTCGGCTTCATCGTTGGAGCGGGAGCCTGGCGTTCCCACGGTGTCTGCTGTTCAGAGCAACCCACAGATGCAGCTTTAGCTGCCTTGAGGCGCCCAGACGACAACAACGAGAGCAAAAAAGAATCCCACTGGTTCTTGGCCGACCTCTCCACCCGGAGCGCAATTGGTCAGGCCGTGTCAATTAAATGTTTTCGGTATCGATTGCTGTGCCGGCTCGCGGGCAGACAAACACATTCCAGGAATGTCGATTGCCAGCAGCTGCCCATCTGACCGAACGGGACAACTCCACCGGGCCACGATGGGGGCCTCATTGGGAGAGCCGCCCCCCCCCCCCCCCCGGGTTCGTTGCCGGGAGTCGGCGGCTGACTCGGCCCATCATTTATTTCGTGGTCGGTAAAATGAGTACCGTTTAGCGAGCAGGTTAACAGGTATTTTTGTGGAGAGACGGGCCCCAGTCATGCACACGTGCAGCTGGATTCGGGTTTTCCCCGCGTGCGACGTTACTTGACCACGCTCCACCGTGCTGGGCTGTGCAGGTTGGTGAGGGCGGGGAGGAGCGTATTTGCTGGGGGATAGAAGTACGGTACAACGGTGGGTCCTGGTGCACCGCTTCTCTGTGATGTGCATATTTTAGCCCCAGTCGGCAAAAGTGAATTTCCACCACGGAATCCTGGGCCAGCCATGGAGCTGAGCAATGCTCGTCAGAAGAGGGAGACTGTTGTTCACCTTTTGGCTTTTAAAGTCTCGCTTTCTTTAAAGTCAGTGGCTGTTCGGACGAATTGGCCCATAAGATCAATGTGCATTAACATCCAAGATAGTTTAACACGTAGGATTTCACGACCATTATTATGCATAATAGAAGTTTTTTTTGGGGTTAGATCGCGTAAATATAAATGTGTCCTTGAAACCGACACCACCAGACAATTGTAAATGTTGTGGGTTTACTCTCACACACGCCGGTGTGCTGAACTCGTAATGAATTGGCGTGTTTTATTTTCCATAACAAACCTTACTTAATTGGCCGTGTCGGGTGGTGGCAGGTTTAACGACACATTCATATTTACGCGATCGAACCGGAGTAACCTCTAATACGAACATCCTCAATAATGAGTCTGTATATTCAGGTAAACCCACACAATGCAATGTTCAAAACTTTTGAATCATTTTAATGACTCGCACCCAAATCCATCCCCTGCACCTGGAGCCAGGTGTGTTGACAGCATTGACGATGTCATCACGACATCACTGGTGGGTGCGTGACATCGGCGTGAAAGACCCCCCGTCTCTGAATCCTTGCTCATGGGAACGCGCATTGACCCGCGGTTGAACACGAAGGGCGTCGTTTGTTTAAAGCTGGGTGGAGCAGTGGCGGCATGCCCGCGATGAATCCGGCCGACCCGATTTTTGGAGTGCTGAGCGAATAATGGACAAGAGGACTTGAGTGCTGAGTTAATCCTGTTAGCCATGTGTGTTTTTTATTCCACGGGTAACAAGTTAAGATCGAGGCTTAAGGTTTTTTTTTGTTGCATTAAAACAATTTCGCGCGTGTACACATCCCATCGAGGTACGTGTTTGCGCAGTGCCACGACTGCCGCGCGCGCCGGGTTATTTTTGTTGACCAGATTTTTTTGCGTGCGACTAGTTTAAGGTCCGAGCCTAACGATACATTGTGTACTGGAATAAAAGAAAAACACCGATATTTTTTCAACGACCGTATAACACCGGGGGAGCGCTCTGCACGCGTTGCCTCCCCTTGGGCTTTACATGGCGTGTCTGTGTCATGGTCGACTGCAGATTAAACACAAACGGGATGAGGTGAACCTTCCCTGTTGTCTGTTCCTCTCAAGCAGGGGTGGGGAACCTTTTTTCTGCCAAGGGCCATTTGGATATTTATAGCATCATTCGCGGGCCATACACAATTATCAACTTAAAAATTAGCCTGTTATATTTGGTCAAACGTTTAAGTAACTCACCCCTAATGTGATGGCTGGAACTGCTTCTCTTTGGTGAGGCGTGTGATGTTAGCTGGTGTTGATGATGTTGCTACTCGCAACTGCTTTTCTAGGTTTGCTCCTAGATTTATTGAATTTCGAGTCCCGCCTGCGGTTGCCTTGGCAGGGCCAGACTAAATGATGGACGTTCCCCACCCCTGCCCTAAACAATAGCTTTATATGCGATTCTGCATCTTTTTTTCGTGCGCTGCAATGAGGCACGCAACACGTTGCGGTGTTGGGAATGCGGAATCTCCACCGCTGGGCTCAGGGTCACCAACAGGTCGAGACGAGCGCTGCTCGACGTTTTCTGTGGAAGATAAAAACAAAATACCGTGAGCAGCACTGATGGAGCCAGTGGGGGAGGGTGGGGTGGCACGTGCCCCCCCCCCCCCCCCAATGATCCCATCGAAATCCCTAATTTAGATCGGATCATTGGGGTTTATTAGTAATAAATTGGCATTTTGCGACCTCCACTTCCACTGTGTAGCATATTATTACGTGCCAGGGACTCTCTGAGATGATAGGACAATAGTCTGAGTCCATAATCGGCAATAAGTAACGGCAAAGCGGTTATAAGTGACTCACAGAATTGTGCGTATATAGCACACGACTTCCCTGAAGGCATTCACCTTCAGCGAGCGCGATGAAGATCGCTCAATGAAGTGGCTTATCACATGGAAATTTATCGCAGCCAAATGCTCTTAACGCATGTCGGTTCTGAAACCACGAGGCGAGAGGCATGCAAACTCCAAATATACAGCAGGTGTCGGGGTCGGAGATGGAACCCACAACCTCCTGCATACCTAGCCACCGTGGCGCCCAGTGTAGTGGAACAGACAATGTTAGTGGGCAGAACTTGCCAAGGGCACTGGCATGGCAGCCGTGGCTTGGGTTTCAGTGCTGAGCGTGACTCTGCCACGGGCCCATGGGGGGCAGCCACTGTTTCAATGGATCACGTGGGCCAGTTGCGATGAGTCTCACGTCGAACGGGCAGGTGATTCATGTCGAATTGTCCATGTGGTGCAGATTCGTTGATCGGCGTCGATCCTCGATCTCGCGTGATATGTGTTTGTTGCGCTTTTATCATTTCGGTGACCCAGGTGACGCTTGCAAATGAGGCCCCCATCCTGGTGCCTTGTGTTCCCATCTGGTGAAATAATTAACCCGGCGACACGAGTTTGATTCCCACTCGCGGCCAACACGAGTGACGATTATCTGAACTGGTCCTGGGCCTCCCCTAGGTCTACTCGGCGTCAAATGCGTACCTGTTGCGGTGTGTAGTAAACATCGCCACTGGGGAGACAAAGGCAGTCGGGCGTGGTGCTCGCCACCGACCCCCTCGTGTACCGTGCCATCCTTCATAGGTGCTCGCTAACAGCACTTGCCCCAACAGTCTGTTAAAGTCTACACGGGGATTTTTTGTTGTTTCATCAGCCAGCATCTTTAAGGCCAACCGATCTCCAAACCACTGCCAATAAACGTTTGACTGTCATGATTCAACGCTTTGCCCGGGACTTAGAGTGCCACACTCAGACAACCGATTGAGAATTCTCAGAGCAGTTAAGGCGGCCTACCAAGCCAGACTTGACGGCCGTCTTGTTTGAACAGAAAATCCACTTCAGGTTTGGGGCAGTTGTTAACTCGCCAGTCTGTTTCAACAGTGCCTAATGTTGTTCCTCCTTTTAAAAGGGCCACGAATGTCTTCTGTTTATTTGTCGATGAGGTTTTGTGTCCGTTCGCACCACTCGTGGTATCTACTCAACCGCAAACTTAGGGAACCTCTGGGATTTAATTGACCTCAAATGAACGAAGGGCTCGCAAGTTGAATCCGCACACGGCGAAGCTGTCCACTGCCTTCACGGGTGGAGATTCAAATAAAATCCGGCGGCGTGAGATTGTCGAAGCACCGAGCAGACGCATCGACTCACACTGACGTGAACCGCTGTGAACGATGCAAGTCTGTGAGTCTTTTTGTGAATCTACGGGTCTCTATGGAAGTCTATGAGTCTCTCTATGTAAGACAACACAGCCATGAACAGCTGTGAACTCTGTATTACAGTCTGCGGGTATCTATGCCTATGGGTCTCTGTGCGAGTCTGTGAGTCTCTGTGAGTCTACGGGTCTCTGTGAGTCTACGGGTCTCTGTGTGAAAGCACACGAGCCCAGTGAACCACTGTGAACTCTGAATGTTCAACACAGCCATTGAAGCCAATCGCACGTCAACTCAAGCGATGTCCTGCCTAAGTGATCTGAGCTTATAAACTCGTGAGTTGCTGCAGATCCAGCCAAACACAAAGAGAGAGGAAGAGCTTTGCACGCAAAGGCAGGCACGATCAATGAGCGCCACGGTGAAGTCGTGTCTCTCGCGTGAACCACGTGCACGCCGCCCATGGATACCCCTGGCCAGCCTCCCCTGTCTGGCCAGGAGCGCCGTGGTATCTAGGAGATGTTAACTACCTCGCCTGGTATACAGGAGGTCAAGGGTTCGATCCCTACCCTGACACCTGCATATTTGGAGTTTGCGTTTCTCTCTCCCCGTGGTCACGTGGATTTTTCTCCGGGTCCCCCGGAGTTTTTCCTCCACATTTCGAATCATGTGTTTAAAGTCTTTGGCTGCTTCTTCTTGGTTCTTTCGGTAAAGTCACGTAGAATGGAAATAATAAAATAAATATTTTATTCTTTTATTTTATTATTTCCATTCTACGTAACTTTACCGAAAGAACCAAGAAGATGAATCCCTGCAGTCACGAAAGCTTTAAATCTTTGGCTGCTATACATTTCTACGTGATAAGCCACTTAATTGGGCTATCATTTGTGGCGAGGGAAAAAGAGCTATATTGCTCAAGTAGGGCTTACTTGGTAAGATAGAAAATAGTCGTTATGATCCATAATGTGCCTCATATTTCCTCCGACGTCGTTCAAATAGAGACAATTTGACTCGTGCTCGCCTGCATTAGGGGCACAGGGGCCAGCGATGGAAATTCCACATTCCCATGCCGGGAGCCAGTGTCTCGTGAGGGCAACCCCTATTTTTTATGTCACGTGCACATACAGTTCACCAGTGACATACTGCCGGATGAGGGCTTCCTATAGCTATCTAGGTCCATGAGGGGTTATTTCTCCATATTTCACCACGCTGGTCAGTGCATATTGGTGAAGGTGGGAAGCCCAGGATAAGTGCCGGTCGTGTCACCACTGGTGTCAGCCATGGCCGGCAACTGAACCTAGGCCTTTGGGTTCACAGCACACTGCGCTTGCACTGACCGCTGCTCCACCGCTTATCACAAAATTGTTCCAAATGTGTTGACTTTGGCAGTACAATGGGCCCAACTCACTGCCTTCCGAGTGCGAGTTGAGCACTCTCGAATCGCCGCATTGCCGCTTGGTTCGATACATAACCACGGGGCGTGAATTCCCACAGCGAGCAACGTTGTGTGGGCGTGAGCGTCAATGTGTCCGTGAGTTACGTCCAACTGGCTGGCTTTTGCAATTAAGTTTTTTTCTGCTTTTCTTGTTCGATATAAATCAAGCCGAGTCCTCGATGTGCCACAGCGTGTGCGGTTGTGGTTTTGCCTCCCCCCCCACGCTTGCTCACCTAAACGTCTGGCAATGTCTGAGCCTGACAGATCTCACATGAGCCAGGGCGTACACCAGTATGGGTATGTCCACTTATAGTGAAGCGACACTGAAACACACACTGTGTGCACCACCGACAACTCTTGATGATGTGTTTTAGATTTCGAGTAGAAGTTATTTCCTGACCCCAGTGGTGAGAAATTCCACTTCCTTTGGTGGGGGCGAGTCTTGCCGGTACAACCCCTGCCTTTTGTGGTGGCAAGGTGAAAATATACAAAAATACGTACTTTCGTGAACGTGTGTGTGTGTGTGTGTACTCTAGTGTAGCGGTTAGCGCGCTGCGCTATGAACCCGGAGACACGGGTTCGATTCCCGCTCACGGCCAACACCAGTGACGATTATCTGAACCGGTCCTGGGCCTCCCCTAGGTCGACTCAGCCTTAAATGAGTACCTGGTGCGGTGTGTAAACATCGCCACTGGGGAGACAAAGGCGGTCGGGCGTGGTGCTGGCCACCCACCCCCTCGTGTACCGTTCCGGCCTTCATAGGTGCTCGCTAACAGCACTTGCCCCTACAGTCTGTTAAGGCTATACGGGGGATCTTTATCTTTTTATCTAACGTACGTGGCATGATCACGTGACGTATTTGGGAAGCAATTCACAATCAGTTCCTCGGCCAACCCCTGGCTTTGTTAGCCTTGGCACTGCCGCTGTCTCTTCGAATTGAACTTGGAATCCGTGCTTCACCCCGCTATTGCGAGGGGCGCCTCTAAAATAACTCGAGTTGAGTTCCCTCTCCTACGCAGAACCTAGCAAGCGGCAGTTTCCAACTCTCCACAAATCATCCGCTCGCTCGCTCAGGAATGCATTGCATTGGAATGCGCCCCCTAACCTTTTCTTATAAATTAAAACCCAATAAACATGTGACCTGCCTTCTTGATGACCCCCACCCCCTGCCTCTCTTGCCCGTCTCATCATCGTTCTGTTTTCCTGGCCACGCCAGCCCGGTGCGTGGCTTCGCTGATCCCTTTTGGAGGGTTGCTCGCGAGTGACATACAACTGGTCAGAAATCAGGACCTCTTCACCACGACTCGCGCCGTGCGATAACCTGGCGCAATAGAGCGGCCACTGTATTTCAAACAAATAACTATCGGCGGGAATGTATGTGTGCGCGTTGAACTTCTTTCGCACCGTACGTAGCCAACCGTGATAATCGGACTGTGCCGGGGAAGGACAACAAACTAAACACAAAAAGCAGTTTTAACGAAATTAGTTTTCAATCTGGATGATTTAAAAGTCCATTGCTCCAGTGGCTTCCTAATATCGGAAGGAAGAACTTTCCAGACGGCTCTTCCGGATGTCCGAAAGCGCGCGGTGCTGTGGCTGTCCTTGTTTGTACTTATGCAATTTGTACTTGTTATACTTTGTTTATATATATTTGTTTATGATGACTTGCTTACTTTTCCTCTGATTTTAACTCGTTTTGTCTCTTGTTTGTCGTTGTAACTCGCTTCGAGTGTTCCGTGAAAAAGAGCTCGATAGCTCATCGGATTCCTCCGGTCTGAATAAAGATTTCTGATTCGGAATTATTAGTGCTTCCTCCTGCTTGTCCGCTCCCCTGTGGGTGTGCGAGGCTTAGTTGGGGGATCTTTTGCGTGTCGCGTCGTGTGGCATGCGCGCGCGTCATCTGCGTGCTGTGCGTGTCGTGCGCGTGCTGGACCCGCAGGAGTGTGCGCCCGGCTACTACCGGGACACGCGGGGGCCGTACCTGGGCCACTGCCTGCCCTGCGACTGCAATGGACACTCGGACCAGTGTGAGCACGGCACCGGAGCCTGCCTGGTACGAGCAGCACTCGCACGGCGCCAAGACGCTGACTCGCACATCACCAGACGCTGGCTCGAAGAAAAGAAGCGTCCTTTGGTTGGCAATGGGCCCTGCTGCAAGGAATGTCATTTGCCCGTGGGGCCCCGGTGCGGTTGCGGATCGTGCACACTCGACCACGCGCACCGCCGGTGGCCACTTCTTTAGCACCCTTGCCGAGTGGCTCCAGTTTCATTTGCGGCTGGAACAACTCATTGCGCCTAAGACCCCGGTGTTTTTCATCACTGGTGGCTGCCTGGGTGTGTACCCAGGATCTCGGAGTGGCCGTATTGCCGTGACGTTGGTGCGACGTTGGTGCGACGTTGGTGCGACGTTGGTGCGACGTTGGTG
>CM025625.2:1437848-1447925 GCA_014621495.2 Entosphenus tridentatus
TGTGTGTGTTAACGTGTGTGTGTGTGTGCAGGGTGTGAGTGTACACGTGTGTGTGTGTGTGTGTACGTGTGTGTGTTCACGTGTGTGTGTGTGTCTTAACGTGTGTGTGTGTGTGTGTTAACGTGTGTGTGTGTGTGTGCAGGGTGTGAGTGCCACACGGGGCAGTGCGATCCGAGCAGCGGGCGGTGCTCGTGCCCCCAGGGGGTCACGGGGCCGCAGTGCGGCTCCTGCCTCGACCCGCACTCCCTGCCGCTCCTCCCGCATCCTCACGGCACCGTGCACTGCCAACGTGAGCCCCGGAGGGGAGGGCGGTTGCCTCCGTCCCACACTTATTTTTCCAGCTGTGCTCCTCCGCAAATAACAATATCTCCACAAATGCATCACCTACATAAAAAAAAAAGAAATCTTTGATAAAAAAATCACTTCTTTAGAACCACTTTTTTGTGTTGAGTTTGCTGTCCTTGCCCCGAACCTCCGATTAGCACGGTTGGCTACGCACATACATGCAAATCTATACGGGCGGTCTCTGGTTTACGACGGTCCGATTGACGATGATCCACATTTACGACGTTTATATAACGCCACCGTGGATCGATTTATGATGTAGAAACTTTATTTATGACGCATCTTCCAACACGACAGAGCCAGTCTGGCTTCCGATGTGACTTGGTGTGGAGTTTTCGTTATTCCAAAGTGTTTTTGTTGATTTTAAAATAATAAACCCTGTTGAAAATGGACGATAACAGGAACAACACATCGGTAATGCCCACTGAGCTACACAGATCTTTTTCAGAAGCGACCTAGTCCCAAATGATAGCTTAACGAAGCGGCTTATCACGTGGAAATTTATCGCAGCCAAATACTCGAAACGCACGTTGATTCTAAATGTGGAGGGAAAAACCGGAAGCTCCAGAGAAAAATCCAAGAGAACACGGGGAGAGAGACACACAAACTCCAAATATACCACAGGCGTGAGGGTCGGGATTGAACCCACGACCTCCTGCATACCAGGCAAGGGAGGTAACATCCCAACACCGTGTAGAAAGCCTCGCGTGTTTTGTGCACGTACAGCCCTCTAGTCAGAGGGCGTCCCCCGCACCGCGGTGGTAGTTGGACCGCAGTTCACGTTGCTGGCCAGTGCGCGTTCCTGAGCGCGAGGGAGCACACCGGGTAGAGGACGGCGATGACTTTTTCCCATCGCGCGGCGCTGGGGATCCGCCGTGACGTCAGCATCCTGTTTTGTTTTTCTGCTTCTTGCGCGCGCCGCAGCCTGCGACAACTGCGTCGTGGTCCTGCTGGACGACCTGCGGCGCTCGGACGCCGAGGCGGAGGCGACGCGCCTGCGCCTGCAAAACCTCACGGCCGCCACCTTCGCCTTCACGCGCCTCCACAACGTCAACGAGTCGGCGAGCTCCATGCGGGTACGTCGCGCCCGCCACCGCGCTCACCCACGTCGCCACCAACGCCGTCGTTCGCAGACTCGATGTCAGGCTTCGTGCTCGTGTCGGGAGGGCCCCTGGCAGCATCTCAAATGTTGCTGCTGCGCGAAATCCCCAGCGGAGCAACTTTGCAGGTTTATTTTGTCAGCGTCGGGATGTTTGGGCCAATAGCAATTATATTTTGACGGGTTTTTTTAAGCTTTGTTGAGGAAAGCGGTAAAAACTCCACACGGAGGCGCCCGAGTCAGGAAGCGAACTTGGGGACTTTTTTCTGCGAGGCCGCGCGGGGTGTTAACGCTACACCGCCGCTCTGGGTTCTTGGATTTAATCACCGCCGGACACACGTGTGCCCACCAGCCCTGAGACACGCATGACCACCAGCCAGGAGACACGCATGCCCACCAGGAGACGTACATGCCCACCAGTCAGGAGACACGCATGCCCACCAGTCAGGAGACACGCATGTGCACCAGCCCGGAGACACGCATGCCCACCAGTCAGGAGACACACATGTCCACCAGTCAGGAGACACGCATGCCCACCAGTCAGGAGACACACATGTCCACCAGTCAGGAGACACACATGTCCACCAGTCAGGAGACACACATGTCCACCAGCCCTGAGACACGCGTGCCCACCAGCCGGGCCCGCGCGTCGCTCACCTGCGCGAGGCACCTCGATGGGCGCTCGCTGGCGGCCCGTTGAAGGCTTCCGCAGGCGACGTTTGTGTTTTGCGTGCCCCTTCACAGGCGGCTCTGGGCCAGGTGAACGGCCTCATGGAGAGGCAGCGCGGTCAGCTGGATGCGATGGAGATGAACCTGCCGGGGTTCGCGCAGGAGTCGGAGGCTCTCCACGCACGGGTGCCAAACCTCGCAATGTTTTCACACAACAACAACGACCGCCATTCGCCACTAAGTGGCTGTGATGTCACCACGGTGCCTGTGCCAGGCCGTGTGCACTTTAAGGCCACGCGAAGTGTCGAACGCCCGCTGGCAGGAGGTCACGGGACAGACCCAGGTGTTATGGGTTGACTGATTGAGATGACTGGCCACACCGTGTATACACACTACACACAAGTTCAAAGACAAAGATCTCCCATATAGCCTTAACAGACTGTTGAAGGCCGGCACGGTACATGAGGGAACGGGTGGCCAGCACCACGCCCGACCGCCTTTGTCTCTCCATTGACGATGTTTTTACACACGGCACCAGGTCCTCATTTGAGGTTGAGTCGACCTAAAGGAGGCCCAGGACCGGTCCAGATGATTGTCACTGTTGTTGGCCGTGAACGGGAATCGAATTCGGTTCACCGGCTTCACAGCCCAGCGCGCTAACCGCTACACGACCGCTCCACACTGCACACACACACACACGCACTCCGCACTACGCGCACTACCCACACCCCACGCATCGCCAACCCGAGCTCGTCCCCTCCGCGCCCTCCTCGTCTCCGCAGGCCAACGCCTCCCTGACGCTGGCCAAGAGGCTGGAGGCCGCCGTGGAGTCGAGCCGGCAGCAAGCGGAGAGGCTGCTGCACGGCGTGCACCGCCTGGCGGCCCACATCCAGGGTGCGCCGACTGAACCCCCCCCCCCCGCACACACCCCCCACCCCCCCGTCAAGGCCCAGTCGGGTTTCTTTGCGAGCTTCTTTCAAAAGTTCGGCAAAAAAACGCGGCCCCCTCGGGGTCGTGGCGCACGTTGGCCCCCTCGCCTTTGTTCTCTCGTCGCGTGTCGGTGACTTGACTTTTACACCGAGGCAATTCGCGGCGGCGGGCCGTTAGATCGCGTTGTCACGCACGCACCGTCAACACAAACTCAACCGCTTGTACAAAGCAGGGGGTAGAGAGATGGGAATCGAAGAGCGGCTGCTGTCCCGACCCAGGCAGGTCCGCACCGAGAGGGGGAAGCGTCGTCTTATTCTGTTTAAAGTGAGGGAAGGAGGATGACAAGGGGAGCGGTGTGGGGGTGGGGGTTATAACTGAATAAATAAATAAATGAAAGAAAAACATAAGAAGTGATCTGGACGAGCGTGTTCTCCTTCCACCCCTCCGAGTCCGACTCCCGTCACGTTTGGTGACCTTCAACCTTCGCTGTGACACGGACGGAGAAGATTTGTTTTTTTCCTTCGGTCAAACACGCCTGCAGATATTGAGCAGGGTGGCCACTGGGCTCGGACCGAAAACCCAACCTGCAACAAACGGCAAACGTGCCACCGATGCGCCCGGTCTCGCCGGATGTTCATCGTCGTTTATCGCTCTAGTACAGCGGCGCCGTGCAGCTGCAGCGGCGCACAATTTCAAACGCCCGCTCGCAGGGGGGTCCCCAACGAGCTCCCTCTAGCCAAGGGGCCTTTCGCCGGCAGTAACGGTGAACGAGCCATCGCGGGCCTGCGCCCTTCGCAATTTTACTGTGGATTTGTTTGATTGAGGGACTGTGCGTCGTGGTCATGGTGTGGTCTGGGACTGTTTTTGCTGCTGTGGTTTTGCTGCCTTGCCCAAGTTTGGGAATTGGTGTACCTGGTGTACTTTTATCTATTTTACGGTTTTTTTCGTCATTTTGCTTATTTTTCTTTTACTTTGCACTCCGATTGTGTTTTCGGCAAGATTTGATGTACCTTTGCAATTGGCACTTTTATACTTGATTTTTAATTATTTACTTGAGTGACTTGCTTACCTTTTCCATACTTTGAACTCCCATTGGTTTTCGTGTTGTTTTAGTAACTTTATGACCCCGTGCGACAACTAGGAAATTTGTAAAAGAAAAGAGCTTCCTCGCTCATAAGATTTTCTCCAGTCTAAATACATATTCTGACTCTACAGCCATGCGGCCGGGACTCCGGGCGATGATTTGGTTTTGATGAAACCTCACGCAATGGTGACCCGATAGATCCAAGAACACACCGCAATGTTGGTCCCAACCGATGTGCGATGATTGGTTTAGCGCCAACTATAACGTGTGGTGTGATTGAACGGTGCGTTCCGTGCTCGGTAAGATCAACGCTACCCCCCACTACCCCTCCCTTGGAGTTTTTTTTTTCTTTTAAGCTTTGTTGAGGAAACTGTAAAAAACCCAGAAAAGGGGGGGGGGGAGAGAAAAAACAAAACTCCACACAGATAGGCGTCCGCATCGGGGATCAAACTTGGGCGGTTTTCGCTGCGAGGCCTCCGGACTTTCGAATCGGCCGGCGGTTTGGCCCCGGCCCGTCCCGTAACGAACGTGCGGTGGGGCGGGTGGCGCCCTCCCCCCCACCCCCCTTTCGCTCGACGGTAGATCTCCTGCGCCAAGCGGCGGAGCTGGACCAGAGCCCCGAGTCGGGGGGGGCGCTGCCCTCGTCCGACGAGTTCCAGCGCAAGATGGCGGAGGCGACGCGTCTACTGGACGACATGAGGCGGCGCTCGCTGCACGCGCAGGATGAGCTGGCGCGGCAGGAGAAGCACCTCGCTGACAAACGTGCGCCCCCCCCCGCCCCCCCCCCTCGTGGCCATCACCGGGCAGCCACTCCCCCTTGTCTCTCTCCTAGAAATACTGCTGTCATCATCGTTACCATGGCTACTCGTATTCTGTCCGTCTCCTCCTTGTCGCTCTGCTAGAGCTGCTGTCATTATTACAACCACTCTCTCTGTCTGCATAGCAATTCACCCCCACTCCCCCACTTCTTTAATATATAAATGTTATTGTGGTGATTTGATTCAGCTCGCTGTAACCAATGCTGTTCTTCCCGTCTCAATAGTTTCCCATTATTATCTCATGAACTGTCCCACCCACTCCTGAATTCACACACACGCACACTCACTCATTCCCTTAGACATTTACTCACTAAGTCACCCGCCCATTCACTAATGAGCTCCGTCACTTACGGCACATGCCCGCCCACCTTTCAACTCATGTGCACACTCACTCGCGCACACTCGTGAATGCAATAGCTCGCTCGCTCACTCAAACCTCATTCTCATCGCCCTCGCACTCACTTATGGCCGCACTCGCCTCTCGCTCGCTGTCGAAACGCCGCACGGCGACACCAGTGGCACCGTCCACCCGCGCTCGGCCCCGAGCCACTCCCCACCCGCTCTGCTAAACCCTCGCCGGGCCGGCAGCCGAGACAACGAGCGAGGAGCGGGGCGGGTGGCAGTTGGCGAGTGTCGGGGGTGGTCGCGCTGACTGTGGTGCGTGCGGTGCGTGCGGTGCGTGTGGTGCGTGTGGTGCGTGTGATGCGTGCGTGCGGTGCGTGCGGTGTGTGCGGTGCGTGCGGTGTGTGTGCTTTGCGTCCCCAGTGCTGCAGCGCGTGCAACAGGAGGTCGGCGTCCCAGCGGGAGAGACGGCGGCCATGGGGGCGGCCGTCATGAAGGACCTCGACTCCTACCAGGCCAAGCTCATGGAGCTTCGCGACGTCCTCAACCAAGCGAGCAACGCCAGCCAGCGCGCCGCCACCGTCAACAGCGTCAGCCGGGACGCGCTGCGGCACAACGAGGCACGTGCGACGCCACGCGTGGCCCACGTCAGGCCAAAATATGTTCTTGCTTCTTTCGGTAAAATCACGTAGATAGAAAATAAAATAATTTTTTTAAATAAATTTAAATAAAAGCAAACAAACCACGACGATTCGATCGCAACACAAGCGGTCTTCATCAGGCGGAGAGAAAAGAGAGCCGCCAATGCACGCGAATGACGTCAACGAAGCAGTTCCCTAAAGAGCCACGTGCGGCTCTGGAGCGGCAGGTTTGCCGACCCCTGATCCCAGGTTGACCCAGGCGAGTATCGAGCTAAACCCTCGCCGAGTTCAATGACAGCGTTGCGAGGACAAGGAGGCGGTGCTGTGGCTGTAGCACCCCCAACGTGCTGCTTCGTGCCGGCCTGAACCCCTTTCCCGTTCCTAGACGTCTGCAAGTTGCAGGGTGGGGTGCCCCGCTCGCCGCTGAATCTCCGAACGCTCAAGCGGCTTGTGTTCGTTTTACTTAGAGAGGCGTAGCGCCCCGCTGCTTTTAAAGACATTGTTGATCACCGCAGAGAACCGTGGCGACACGACCGCGCTCGATGTTCGCTGGCGCCAAACTGTGCCACATGCCCTCCCACATGGCCTTTTGCTGATGATGTACACGTACGTCATCGGAATGGGAAAGCGTTAATAGGCATGGGGCAACATCACTTGCTCCGGCAGTCTCTGTGGCGGGATTGAGGATCGGTGACTTGGCACTACAAACAAGCGGAGTGATTGTGTCAATCCGCAGTCTTCGTCTAGTTTGCCGAATCACCGATGGAAGGAATTGGGTGGGGGGGTTGGGGTGGGTTCACAGACGAGCGAGACAGGGACGTGGTGGCGCAGAGCCGCAGCGTTGGAGGCAAGGGTTGGTGGATCGCACAGAAATTGGCTGGGCTGTGAGGTGGCAGGACAGGGTGTGGTGGCACCACACTGAGCGTGGGGCTCGGAGTGTCGCCAACTTTGTCTTTTGTGCCCAACGCTCATTCAGAGATTTGGCCAAGCATCCCAATCCAGACCCCTACCAAGTTTCAAGCCACGGGTTATTTGTGTTTACATTGATACTGTCACCATCGTGTTCATCGCCACCACCATGTGAATCGCCTTCAATGAGCTTGAGACGCTCTAGGAATGGACGGTGGGCGACGCTCAGGGATGGTGACGGAGCGGCAGCCAAGGAACGGAGCGCATCCGACAGGGGACTCCACAGGGGTGGGGGGGAGATGGAGCGATCGGCTCGTGTGAATGTGCCAGGACGGTCGTTTATGACATCGCGGGATGGTGAGAGTAGAGGCCTTCGTCCAGCAGCGGATCGATCATGGCGGTGACGACGACGATGACGATGGTGGTGGTGGTGGTGGCGATCGCTTTGCAGGCGAAGGGGCAGCAGGTGGCCAGGTTGGTGCAAGAAGCCCTCGGGGTGCTGAATGCGGCGGAGCAGCAGCTGCTGGACGCGTACCAGAGCCTGCAGGGCCTGGAGAACACGCGCACCGTGAGTGCTACACCACGCGCACACACGCACACACGCACACACATACACACGCACACACGAAGCATGCACACACACACGAAGCATGCACGCACGCACACACACCGTGAGTTCTACACGATGCACGCACGCTCACACACACAGACACACGCACACACATACGCTCACTGTGGGTTCTACACAATGCATAAACGCACGCACGATTCCCGGCCACGGCTCACAATCCATGGCATGCGTCTCAACCGTTGATGGGCCTCCCTAGATTGACTCGGCTTCAAATGAATCCACGGCACGGCGCGCGAACGTCGTCACTGCTGAGACGCAGGCAGCCATGGACGCGGCGCTGGAAGGCGCTCGCGAACGGCACTCGCCCCAGCGGTGTGTGTAGGCTACGTGGGGGACCTTTGTCTTTGCGTGCGATGCAGGAGTGCGAGCAGCTGGCGGCCGAGGTGGACGGCGCCCTGCAGGGTCTCTCCGCGTGGCTCAACGAGCGCGGGCCCACCGGGGACCTCGGGTCGCTGGTGCAGCGAGCGGAGGAGCACGCGCGGCGCATGCACGAGGCGGTGCGCAACCTCACACGGTGGGAGCCACACGACACGCCCGGAGCACGGAGCACACGGAGCGCGATGCACATGACACGATGCACACGGAGCCAGGAGTCGTCCAGCTCTTGACCGGGGCCCTCTCCTCTCCTGCCCGCCGCGCGCTAGGAGCGTGGCCACAGACGACACCAGCGGCTTCACACAGAAGGCGATCAACGCCTCCAGGGCCTACGAGGACATCATCAAGGCCCTCAAGGAGGCCGAGGCGGCCTCAACGATGGCACTCGACACGGCCATGCGCGTCGAGCAGGTGACAACGACGACGACGCAAGGGGGGAGCCCGTTGGCTCGCAATTGTCTCCCTGTCTCAGACCGAGCGTGGGATCTCTCTCTGGCGGCCAGCCTTGAACCAGTCCTGTATTGGGGAAGGCTTTTGTTTTATAACCACGAGACAACAATAGCTGGCTTCCCATAAACGGTAGTTATTTTATCCACCCATTTGGCATGATGGGCTCGAGTCAATCCCTGGTCGGGTTTCTACGGTGGTAACTTGAACAACTGTGCTGGGAATATTTTTCAGCAGCCCGACCAGCCTTAATATGCATTCATACCTGTCAACCCCTGATCAGTGCTCACCTTACTACAGAGCAAATCAGACCTTCTTGGTCACCCCGTGCCCTTATAAATCTCATCGTTCATCTTACAAAGTGCCATCGCAAGGGAGAAACACAAACGGCTGTACGCCGTATGGACATGGAAAACATCAATTTCCCTGTACAAGAATACCAGGGTTAAACCGTAATGGGTTAACAGGTGTGTGTGTGTGTATCTGTGTGTTTGCGTGTGCGTGTGTATCTGTGTGTGTCCGTGTGTGTGCTTGTGGGGAGCGGTAGTGTAGCGGTTAGCGCGCTGCGCTATGCTCCTGGCGAACTGGGTTTGATTCCCGCTCACGGCCAACACCAGTGACGATTTTCTGAACCAGTCCTGGGCCTCCCCTACGTCGACTCAGCCTCAAATGAGTACCTGGTGCGGTGTGTAGTAAACATCGCCACTGGGGAGACAAAGGCGGTCGGGCGTGGTGCTGCCCACCCACCCCCTCGTGTGCCGTGCCGGCCTTTATAGGTGCTCGCTAAAAGCACTTGCCCCTACAGTCTGTTAAGGCTATACGGGGGGATCTTTGTCTTTGTCCTTGTGTGTGCTCACGAGGGTACGGTAGCGTGGCGCCACTTTGGACGGCCGCTGCCCTCCCCGGCCTCCTCCTGGCCACGTTGCCTCCCAGGCTCGCCTGAGCTCTCGCCTGGCGAAGCAAAATCATGAACCTGAAACTCGTACGGCCTGCGTCGCGTTCCATCGCGTTCCCAACAGGACGTGAACACCAATGACTTCCCAAGGAAAGCGAAGGCCTCACGAGAGGAGAGCGAGAACCAGCTGATCAACGCAAACACCGCCAAGGACCAGTTGGAGTCCGGTACGGGGAGAGCGCGTGTGTCCCATTCTATGTGTGCGTGTGTGGTGAGACAAAGGCGGTCGGGCATGGTGCTGGCCACCCACCCTTTCGTGTGCAGTGCTGACCTTCACAGGTGATCGCTAACAGCACTTGTCCCAACAGTCTGTCAAGGCTACATGGGGGATCTTTGTCTTTGATATTTTTAGTGTATGTGTGTGTGTGGCGGTATTGTAGTGGTTGGCACGCTGCGCTACGAACCTGGCGACTTGGGTTCAATTCCCACTCACGGCCAACACCAGTAACGATTATTTAAACCGGTCCCGGGACTCCCCTAAGTCGACTCAACCTCAAATGAAGACCTGGTGTGGTGTGTAAACATTGCCACTAGGGAGACAAATGCGGCCGGGCGTGTTGCTGGCCACCCACCCCCTCGCTAACAGCACTTGCCCAACAGTCTGTGAAGGCTATATGGGGGATCTTTGTCTTTGTGCTGTGTGGCTGCGCTCTCAGTGATGGAGCAGGAACTGCAAGGAGCGAAGGAGCGGTTGGTCGCGACCCAGCGCAAGCGAGCAGAAGTGCAGGCAGCGCTAAAAGCCGCCATCGACAACATCAACATGGTCTCCCGAGGTGTGCGGAGCTCCGTGCCACCAGCACGCACTCCCACGTACACACGCACACTCCCACGT
>CM025625.2:1447935-1461141 GCA_014621495.2 Entosphenus tridentatus
CCACGTACACACACACTCCCACGTACACACACACACTCCCACGTACAACAACAACAACCGCTATTCGCCACTAAGTGGCGGTGACGTCCCCACGACGCTTGTGCCAGGCCAAATGCACCTTGAGGCCACGTGAAGTGTCGAACGCCCGCTGGCAGGAGGTCACGGGGCAGACCCAGGTGCCACGGGTCGACTGACCGAGATGACCGAGTCGACTGAGATGACTGGCTGATGCACCACCTGTGCCCCCTACTGTGGCAACTTGCTGTGCTTTATCCACCCGGCGCTCCGCTCGTTGTTGTGAGCTTCGCTCCTCCCCCCTCCACGTGAACACTCTCCCAATGGCCCATTGGAGCTCCGAGAGACGCTTCCCTCTCTGACCTCTGACTTTCTCTGTCACCGCCGCGGTCGTGGCTGTGGTTCACACACCGCCTCCCGTCGACCGCCGCTGCCGCCGTCGCCGCCGCCATCGCCGCGGGCCCCAGGGGACGTGGGGGAGGTGCTGAACCGCACGCTGCAGGCGGCCGACGACGCGCAGGCCGTCGCCGCCGAGGTGGACGCCGCCGTGGGGCCCGTGGAGCGGCAGCTCGACGAGTGGAGGGACAAGTTCAGCCGCGCGCCCGCCGACAACGCGGCCTACAGCGCCGCCCTCACCGACGCCAAAAGGACGAGTGAGCCCCGCTACCCCCCCCCCATCCCCCCACCACCCCCACCGGCTCCGCGCGCCGTCGACGTCGGGAACGTCCCTGGCCTGGAAGGAGCGGGAGTTGTTTTTGTTGCTGCGTTGAGGCGGGGGGACGTTGCCCTGACATGGGCAGGGCCGAGAGGCGCCAAGGGGACGCTGCTCTGCATGCGCCGGCTCGTGCCACTGCAGGCGGGGGGGCCTCCCTTATCGGGAGCTCTCTCTGTCTCTATCTTTTTCTCTGTCTCTATCTATATCTCTCTGTCTCTCTGTCTCTATCTATCTCTCTGTCTCTATCTATCTCTCTCTGTCTCTCT
This sequence comes from Entosphenus tridentatus, assembly GCA_014621495.2. NCBI lineage: Eukaryota > Metazoa > Chordata > Hyperoartia > Petromyzontiformes > Petromyzontidae > Entosphenus > Entosphenus tridentatus. The sequence continues at coordinate 1,448,932 of CM025625.2, forward strand.
GTCTCTATCTCTCTCTATCTCTCTCTGTCTGTCTCCCTATTGCTCTCTATCTATCTCTCTCTGTCTATATCTCTCTGTCTCTATCTATCTGTTTTTCTCCCTATCTCTTAATTTCAATCTCTGTCTCTCCCTGTCGAGACAGAGAGACAGAGAGAGAGGGGGGGTAGTTGGGGCCTACTCTCCGACTCTGGCCAGACGTCTCAGAAGCGGTGTCGGGGAGTACTGCTGAGAAGCCCTCGCTTACATTCTGGGCTTCAGCCACGTGGGAGTCAGCCGGGTGCTCGAGCGCGGCGAGTCGACAGTCGCAGCTTCGGACGCCGTGCATCTATGACCGCAAGGCTTGGGAGCGTCGTGCGCCCGTTGCGGTGGTCACGTGACGTGCCCATTGCGGTGGTCACGTGACGTGCGTGCGAGGCGTAATGGATGCGACTGGTGCCTGTGAGCAGCAAGCACATTTGTTTTTCCGGCCTGCGCGCTCAATTCTCCTCTCGTGATGGGATTTCATCATCGTTTACAGAGAGTGTGGGTTTTGAGTTACTTGCAAGCATCTTTAGCAGCACTGATCGGGCACTCCGCAGGAATATTGTTGACCTGGCAATGCTGTGTTTCTGTTGTTAACGTCTGTCACTGCAGGGGAGTTAATTTGCAGTAACAGAAGGGAATGAGGTGCGAGTGAGTGTGTGTGAGTGAGTGTGGGTACAGTAGGGGGAAAGCTGGGTGCATCTGCCAGTCATCTCAATCAGTCAACCCACGGGCACCTGGGTCTGTCCCATGACCTCCTGTGAGTGAGCATTCGACACTTCACTTAGCTTCAAAGTGCACCTGGCCTGGCACGGGTGCCGTGGTGACGTCACCGCCGCTTAGTGGCCAACGGAGGCTGTTGTTGGTGTCGTTGTGTGGCCCTCTGCCAAAGGTGTTTGAAAGTCCAAGTCGGCCCCGAAAGGAAACTATTCTCCCCCACCGCTGGTAGAGCTGCTTGCAGTGGATGCTCGTTTCCGTAAGGGAGGTCAGTGCGGTGATTGGCTGCTGCTTCTGCGTGCAGTCAAAACCCTGGCGGAGACGATCCCCGACATCCTGCAGAAGCTGGATCGTCTGCAGAACCGCATCCCGTCCTCGAACATCGCCAACAACATCTCCCGCATCCAGACGCTCATCGCACAGGCCCGGGATGCGGCCATGAAGGCACGTGGGGCACAGGACGGCACGCGCACGGCTCGCCCCGCGCGACGTCGCAGCAACAGCATGCCACCTCGCATGCCGTCGAGTAGCAACGTCGTGACGCGCCGTCCGCGCACGACGTCACGCATCGCCACATCATCACCGCACCGTGTACCACGTCGCAAGATCCCGCACACAAAGACAAAGATCCCCCCGTGTAGCCTCAACGGACTGTTGGGGCGAGTGCTGTTAGTGAGCGGGCATCTAACTTCGTAACGCCGCACAATAACCACTGCACTACCGGTCCTCACCGACACGTAAACATACATTTGGCTGCTATAAATTCGCACATGATGAAAAGCCACTTCGTTGAGCTATCGTTTGTGGCAAGGCTGTTTCTAATTAGCTGAGTGGGCCTTACTTGGTAAGTAAAAAGTAAAAACAAAGAATTTAGCTTAATTTTAAAAAGACACACACGCCCCCTCTCCCCGCCGCGCAGGTCAAGGTGTCCATGAAGTTCAACGGCACCTCGGGGGTCCAGGTGCGCCCGCTGCAGAACCTGCAGGACCTCAAGGCCTACTCACTCCTCAGCTTCTACATCCGCATGGGCGAGCAGCAGCGGCGGCGGCAGACGGAGCCCAACAGCCGCTTCGTCATGTACCTGGGCAGCAAGAAGGCATGCGCCTGCACCGCGCCTGCACCGCACCGGCAAAGCGCCGACACCGTGCTGGTACCGGCACAGCGCCGGCACCGTGCTGAAACGGCGCTAGCACGGTGCTAGCATCACGCCAGCACCATGCCGCCACCATGATCCATCCCGTTGCTTCGGCGATGGATCACTCGACCGATAATTATCGGCTCGTTAGCTCGGCTAACTGCAGACAGCCCGAAAATAGTTTTGGTGGTGGGAAAAAAAGTCTGGTTTCTGCTTAGAAACGTGTGACGTTGATTCTAAATGTGGAGGGAAAAACCGGGGGATCCGGAGAAAAACCCACACGACCACAGGCAGAACACGCAAACCCCAAATATATACAGATGTCAGGGTCAGGATCGAACCCACGACCTCCTGCATACCGGGCGAGGCAGTTAACACCTCGCCATGGCGGCGCCCATATGCAGTATAGGCGGCGGCGGTGGTGCGTGGCTCTGAAAACCGGGCGTTGACTCTGCTCGCTTCCCCGCGCAGGCCGATAAGAACTACCTGGGCGTCACAGTGAAGAACGGCAACATCGCGTACGTGTACAACCTGGGCGGGGAGGACGCCGAGCTGCAGGTGGAGGACAAACGGATAAGCGGGGAGGACTTCACGCAAGTCCGCATCGAGCGGTACGACATGCGGACTTCGCATTCCCTAACACAGTCCCCCCCCCCCCCCCTTGTAGGCCTTAACAGTCCGTTAAACTCGTCGTTGTCTCCGCGCAGCATCAAGCAGCATGGGAAGCTGCGCGTGACGGAGAAGCAGTACACGAGCACGGCCACCGGCTCGCTGTCCGGCGACTTCTCCCTGCTGCACCTCGACCCCGAGGACACCGTCTTCTACGTCGGGGGCGTCCCCCCCGGATTCCAGGTTCCCCCCTCCCGCCCGCGCGCGTCACACGCACGACGTCACACGCACGATGTCACACGCACGACGTCACGCGCACGATGTCACGCGCACGACGTCACACGCACGACGTCACACGCACGACGTCACGCGCACGATGTCACGCACACGACATCACACCCACGACGTCACGCGCACAATGTCACACGCACGACATCACACGCACGGCGTCACACGCACAATGTCACACGCACGACGTCACACCCACGACGTCACACGCACAATGTCACACGCACGACGTCACGCGCACAACGTCACGCACGACGTCACACGCACGACGTCACACGCACGACGTCACACGCACGACGTCACACGCACGACGCTGCGGTTGCTCGAGCATGATTGGATTCGGGTGCACTTGGCGCTGAGGAATTTGGCTGCGGGGTTTGTGACGTGGAGGATGTCCCCTGATCGCTTGGTCGACTCGGCCTCAAATAAGTTTCTAGTGCGGTGTGTAAACATTGCCACTGGAGAGACAAAGGCGGCCGGGCATAGTGCTGGCCACCCACCCCCTCGTGTGCCGTTCCGGCCTCGCTAACAGCACTTGCCCCAACAATCTGTTAAGGCTATTCGGTTATTGCGGACACGCAATCTGCCCTTCCCGAAGAGGACATTTGAAAAAAAGTTTTGACGTTTCACAAACCCCACCGACGCCCCCCCCCCTCCCCGCCACGACTGTGTGTCCTTGAAAGGAGTTATTCTTGTTATCTAATCGGCGTCGTCTCGGCCTATGCCTCGTGGCACGTCGATGAATCGGGCTCGGGGGGGGAGGCCTCAGGACCAGTTTGGATGTTCGCCACCGGTGTTGACCGCGACTGGGGATCGAACTCGGGTCTCTGGGTTCCGTAGCGCAGCGCTAGCCGCTCCGCTGCCAGTTCACGCACGCACTTGCGCGCGCACGTGAACCATTTACGTGCAACGGACGAGGGCCGCTCCCCGAAGTGTCGCCTACATTTGTTTCCTTTCATGGCCACACAATGTCACTGATGGAGGTGGTGAGTTTTTTTTATTTAATCGCACTCCTGATCCACGCACGGCTCCCAGGGCCTGGGGATGCACTCACCCAGCAGCGGATTGACGAGAGGGGCTGTACGCACACACTCTGTACATACACACTCCGTACATACACACTCCGTACGTAGACGCTCCGTATATACACACTCTGTACATACACACTCTGTACATACACACTCCGTAAATACACACTCCGTACATACACACTCCGTACGTACGCGCTCCGTACGTACACGCTCCATATATACACACTCTGTACATACACACTCCGTACATACACCCTCTGCACATACACACTCCATACGTACACGCTCCGTACGTACACGCTCCGTACGTACACACTCCGTACCACATTCACGTACATTAAACACCCAGTCCGTGTTATTAACAAGAAACTTCGCACATCATCTACGCGAGGATTTGGGCTTCGCCCGCCGTGCCCGTATCACTGGCAACAATTGTCATCGACTTTCCTCGCCCCTTCACTCTCCCCATTGTACTCCTCCTTAACTCTCCCATTAAACTCTCCCCCCCCCCCCCCGTGTCGTCTCAGCTGCCCCCGAGCCTGCGCTACCCCAACTTCATCGGCTGCATCGAGCTTGCCACCATCAACGACAACGCAGTGAGCCTCTACAACTTTGAGCGGCTCATCAACATGAACACCACGCTCTCCTACCCGTGCGGACGGTGAGTGTACGGACGCGCCGCGCCGCAACGCCCGCGCACAATTCGCGCATCCCGTACGTGACGAGGAGCGAAGATTTAAATATTTATATATTAAAAAATGGGCCAGCATCTCAAACGCCTTGGCCAGCGAGGCTGGGATTCCGAAGCGGGACATTTCCAGATGTTGGCCGGGCGGGGGGGGTGGTTACCTTTCGATCAAGGTTGCCGGCTTTCTATCGGATGTGATAGCGACACTCAACTTCACGTCGAAGTTTTCATTCATTACGAATAATCTTTTAGAGAGCTAGCACGTTACCTGTCCTCCACCCACCGCGTCACGAGCAGGCGGAAGGGACGGACGTAATGCGCGGACGGCTAATCGGCCTTGGCAGGAAAGCGCCCACAATGCGTCGTGGAGTTTTACCGAAGGCGAGAGTCAATCTCACCCGAGAAACTCGTGAACGTGGCGTGCGCGCAGAGGCAAGGGCTTCTTGGAGAGGAACAGCAACACCTTCTACTTCGACGGCTCGGGCTTCATCAGCGTGGAGGATGTGGACCGGGACAAGAAGATCAAGCCCACGCTCGCCAAGTTCGACATGGAGATCCGCACGTCGGCCGACAACGCCCTCGTGCTCTACATGGCCGACGGGGTGGGTGACGCGGCGCTTCTCAGCTGCCGTGCGTCCGCGTGTCCGTGTGTCTGTATGTAAGTGTGTCTGTATGTAAGTGTGACTGTATGTAAGTGTGACTGTATGTAAGTGTGTCCGTATGTAAGTGTGACCGTATGTAAGTGTGTCCGTGTGTCTGTATGTAAGTGTGTGTGTGTCGAGCTTCTTTGGCACCGTACGTAGGCAACCGTGATAATCGGAGGCGCGGGGGGAAGGACATCATCACCGGTGGACGTGAACACCCACCACCCTCGTTGGCTCATTTCTTCAGAACTGCTTTTTGTGTTTAGTTTGTTGTCCTTCCCAACCCACACCTCCGATAAGCGCGGATGGCTACGTACGGTGCGACAAAAGTTCAACATAAGTCCATCACCTGGTGGACGTCTGCCAGGCCTAATGTCCTGAACGAGGGTCGAGGCGTGGGAGTGTTTTTCCCTGTGGGGCCACGCGACGTCATGTCCCGCGTGCCCCAGACGGCACGACGTCCAAGCAGGTGGCCACGATTGTGGACCTCTTTCTCCCCGGCGTCGCTCACTATCCCTTGCCCATCTCTCATCGGGAGTATCTGCATCGCTCGTGTCTACGGCTTTCCGATCTCTCTCTTTCATCAAGAGAGCCGTGGCCTTGCGAGCTGCATTCTGGCCACGCAGGCCACCACACGCACCTCTGAATAGCGCGGTAGGCTACGTGCGGTGCAAAAGAAGTTCAACAGACGTGCGTGCTTATAACAATGGAGCCCTGCTTTTCGGCGTTTCGATGCCACAGCCGCCACCACACCGCACACAGACCCTGTGCTCCTACAGCGCATCGTCGTCATCGTCGGCGTTGTCGCGTGAACGCGTGTGCGCAGGACAAGTTCCTGAGTCTGGAGATCCAGGACGGGCTGCTGAGGCTGGCGTACGACTTCGGCTACATCCAGGGCGTCAGCATTCCCACACTCACGGAAAAGAAGCCGGTCAACGACGGGCAGCCGCACACGGTGTGCGATCGCACGCTCCGGCCCCCACACCCCCCCCACCACCCTACCCCCCCCTTCCTTGATGCATGCTCGTCGCTGGCCACTCGTTTACGGCTGTGAGCTAGTGGTGGATATTCCACGTTGCTATGTCGGGGCTGAGTCTACCCATAGGACAAGCGCTGTTGACTTCCTCACAACGTGCTACTCATCCCCCCAGAGTAACTCGTGGACATCTGCGCAAAATCTATAACAATGACGAGAAAACCCATCGTGACGTGAAGGCAGGGGAGTCTGGAAAGCCGTAATTTTGAACGAAACACACAAAACATGTTTACAACAGCACTCGGACTTTGTGCACGTGTGAAAAAGAGCTTTACAGCTCATCGGATTCCTCCAAGTAAAAACAAATATTCTGATCGTGGCCCAAGTCAAAGCCCCCCCACCCAGGGTCAGAACTCGCAGCCCTTCCGCCACGCTCTATCCGCCGCGGCCACTCGGCCACGTCGCCCCTCAGCGTCGCTCAACAACGCGGCAGCGGCCGCCGGTTGAGAGTTCAAATCCCGCGCGGTGGCTGAGCCGGCTCATCATCGTCTCTCCGTGGACGATCAATTAAGCACCGCCGCTCCGTGGGACCGCGTTTGTCTTGTGGATAAATTGCCTCCCCCCTCCCGGTGGCCATGGGAATGTGGAATTCGTTTTCTGTCGAGCTAGGCACAAACCGACGGGGAAATGAGCACTGCCCAGTGGCCAGTTTTGACCGTGAACGCTCTCCGTGGTCTCTTGATGACCCGAATTGAAGGCGTCCCCTTTGCCGCTGCAACGCGGCAGTCCATCGTGCTGCGCTGAGCCGGTGTGTGCGGTTGGCGCCGCTGCACTACAAACCTGGCGGACCCCTAGTTCGATTCCCACTCACAACGGTGACGATTATCTGAACCAGTCATGGTCCCCTAGGCCGGATGGGCCTGGATTTTTCTGTTTGCGCATAGTCACTTTAAGATGTTTTCTTGTTCATGTTTTTGTTTGTTGCGGTTGCACCCGATTCAAGAGCTGAAATGGCTCACAGGGCTATACCTAATAAATTAAACTGAAAACTGAAACTGAAATGAGTACCTGGTGCCACTGGGGAGGCAATGGAGCGGTGCTGGCCACCCACCCCTTCGTGTGCTGTGCCGGCCTTGACCGCATTATGTTAAAGGCTGAACGGGATATTTTTGTTGGTGTCTTTGCCAAAGTGCACCTCGCCTGGCACAAGCGCTGTGGTGATGTCACCGCCACTTTTCGGCAGATAGCGGCTGTTGTTGTTGTTGCTGTTGTTGTTGTTGCACAGAGCCAGGTGGCACAGTGGTTAGCGCACTGCGCTTTATAACCAGTGACATGAGTTCGATAATTACCGGCCGCCGGTAACATCAGTGGCCGATAGCTCAACCAGTCCTGGGCCTCCCCTTGGTTGGCTCCGCCAACAAAGGGGAATAAAAAAAAATAGCGACCGGGTAGAAAAATGTGGAGGGTGCGGTGTTGGCCACATTAACCCCTCGCGTGCCGCGGCGGGCCTCGGGCGGATGCTCGATAACGGCACCTGCCCCAGCAACTCTGTGAAAAGCCACACGGCTGGCGGGGGGTGAAATCTTTGTCTTTGTCTCTGAACAGATCCAGATCATTCACCGGCAGGCGGGCCGCATGTACCTGCGTCTGGACCGCATCACCATCGCGCAGGGCGCCACGCAGCCCGGCACCATGGTCTTCAAGCGCATGTTCATCGGCGGAGTCCCACCTGGAGCCATCAGCGAGCGGTCAGCAGACGCAGCGGCGTGAGCAGCAGCAGTAGAAGTGGCAGCAGTCAACGGCAGCTGCAGGAGCAGCAGGCTCAGCTGAAACAGCAGTAGCGGCAACAGCAGGAGCGGCATGGGCAGCAGCAGGCACAGCAGCAGGGGCAGCAGGTGTCCCTGCAGCGGCGTAGCAGCAGGAGCGGTAGTAGCAGCAGGAGCAGCAGCAGGAGCGGTAGTAGCAGCAGGAGCAGCAGCAGCGGTGGCAGCAGGAGCAGCGGCAGCAGTGGTAGAAGCTGTAGCAGCAGCAATGGGAACAGCAGCAGCAGCAGCAGCAGATGCAGTAGTAATGGTAGCAGCAGCAGGAGCAGCAGCTGCAGTAGCAGTGGTAGCAGTAGCAGCAGTAGTAGTAGCAGCAGCAGCAGGAGCAGCAGCAGTGGTAGCAGCAGCAGTAGTAGTAGCAGCAGCAGCAGTGGTAGCAGGAACAGCAGCAGTTGTAGCAGCAGCAGCAGATGCAGTAATAATGGTAGCAGTAGCAGTGGTAGCAGCAGTTGTAGTAGCAGCAGCAGCAGACGGAGCAGCAGCAGTGGTACGCAGCAGCAGTAGTAGTAGCAGCAGCAGTAGTAGTAGCAGCAGCAGGTGCAGTAGCAGTGGTAGTAGCAGCAGTAGTGGTAGCAGCAGCAGGAGCAGCAGCAGTGGTAGCAGCAGCAGTAGTAGTAGCAGCAGCAGGTGCAGTAGCAGTGGTAGTAGCAGCAGTAGTGGTAGCAGCAGGAGCAGGTGCAGCAGCAGGAGCAGCAGCAGTGGTAGCAGCGTCTGCAGGTGCAGCAGCAGCAGTAACAGCAGCAGCAGCAGGAGCAGCAGCAGCAGTAGTGGTAGCAGCAGGAGCAGCACACTTCACGACAATGCGCACAGCCTCCTCCTCCTGGCTGAATTCCCCACGACCCCTCTGTGTATTCATAGCGCACTCACGGTGTCTGCCTGGTGGTTGGTGGTGAATCTGTGAGGTTGCGGTCGATGCATTCTTAGTGAAAGGGGCGCAGCAGCCAACGTTAGAGTTTAAATTGCCGATAGTGCTCCTGTGACTACCTACGACTTGTCCTGGAAGTATGTCGGAATCGGTGATCGATGGCACAGATTTGCGGCTGTGACGCCGTGCGCGCATTGTAAAGCCGATGTTGCGCACCTTGCGGTGAAGCGATGAACGAGTCGCGATGGTTGACAATCGCGAGCCCGGATGGTGGGCGTGGAGGTGCGGTTTGACCCCCAAGGGGTTGTTGGCGTCGTCGCGTCTCGCAGGAGCCGTACCCACGTGACGACGGAGACGGGGCTCAAGGGCTGCCTCCTGAGCCTCAAGGTGCAGGACACCAACCTGGACCTGCAGAAGGAACAGATGATCGGAGTGAGCGCCGGCTGCTCAGACGACGTGCTGGTACGCGCACCGCACTTTGCCCTTAGTTCTCCGGGTCCTCCGTTTTTTTCCCTCCCACATTTACAATCAACGTGCATTTAAAGTATTTGGCTGCTATAAATGTCCACGTGATAAGCCACTTTTGTTGAGCTGTCATTTGTGGCCAGGTCGCTTCTGAAAAAGGTCTATATAGCTCAGTCGGCCTTACCTGGTTAAAAAAAAAATAGTTTACTTTTTAGAAGGATCAAATGTGTTTGTGTAACTGGACCCGGGTGAACGTCACTGGAAGTCTCGCAACTTGTTGGTTTTAAGCTGCCCAACTAGTTGTGAATTACATTTTGAATCCGCTAAAATGTGCGTAGGGCTCACAGGCTCGCAAACCCTCCGAGAAAGAAACATCTCGTTACAAAGGTAACGTCACACGATTTTTAGGAACTAAGTGTTATGCAATCTAACACGTAGAAAGCCTTCGCGATCAATATTAATCATAATAAAGGTTTTTTGGGGTTATATCGCGTAAATGTAATTAACCCACCACTACCCGACACGGCCAATTAGTAAGGTTTGTCACGTGAACAAAACGTGCCAATTAGTGACTACTTCAGCAGACTTGGTTTTGTTGTTTTGAGAGTAAACCGGCAACATTTACAATTTGAGTACTGTGACGTTTTCCCTGGCGATTACAACAACCAGCGTCGTCGGGCGATTTGCCAGATCCATCCCAAAAACCTTCACGATGAGCGCGTTACGCATCCCTCGCGTGTAACCCAGACGCTCGACTTGCAACCGCGCTCCCCGAGGTCTCGCCGCTGGCCCCCCGTAGCCTCTCAAGCGCTCGCACCCCCTCTGACCTCGGCGTGCAGGTGTCGCGCAAGGCCTACCTGGCGGGCGACGGGTTCATGTCGCTGGCCGTCAAGGAGCCCTACCCCGTGCTGGAGACGGGGCTCACGTTCCGCACCATGCAGCCCAGCGGCCTGCTCTTCTACTACTCCTTGCAGGTAGCGGCCCGGCCTGAAGCCGGCCACACCGCCCACCCCAGTATCAACGGTCGGTGACTCGTGCCACGTGTGACGCGTGGTGGTGGTGGTGGTGGTGCGGTGGGGAGAGACTCACGGGGCAGCCCTCAAACGTGCAGCTCCTGCTGTGTTTGTGTGCGAGCAGCCCGGGCACCGGGCCCTTGACGCTGCTGACATCCCCCATCCACGTCCAAGTGAAGCACGTTCCCCTTCTTGATCACTGCAAACAAAAATTTAAAAAAGACAAAAGTTCCCCCATACAGCCTTTAACAGACTGTTACCCAGGCTTATCGAGAGTTGACTGTGCGGGGAGTGGTGCATCGTGGGGAGCGGTAGTGTGGTGCTAGTGACCCACCCCTTCGTGTGCCGTGCCGACCTTCACAGGTGCTCGCTAACAGCACTTGACTCTACAGTCTGTTAAGGCCAAACGGAGGATCTTCGTCTGTGTGTGTGTGTCTGTGTGTGTCTGTGTGTGTGTGTGTGTGCGTGTGTCTGTGTGTGTGTGCAGGGTGAGATTTTGTCCGTCTCCCTCAAAGAGGGGGCGGTGGTCCTGAAGACAAAGGAGGACACCCTGCGGACCATGAGCACCGGATACAACGACGGCTCCAACCACTACCTCTTCGCTCTGCGCAACTCCTCCAGGTGCCGTCTCGGCCGTAGGAACGTGGAATTTCCATATTGCCACCGCAGGCTCTGGCTTGTTTGAAGAGACGAGCTCGATGCGCGTGCCCCCCACCCCCCGAGCGCGTGCGTGCTGCGTGTGTTTGTGCGGCTTCGTCGTTGTGTCTGTGTGTCCATGCGTGTGTCTGTGCCTGCGTGTGGGGTGGTTCCGTACCAGGTTTGCGCACCGCGCTATGAACTTGGTGACCCGAGTTTTGATTCCTGCTCACGGCCAACGCCGGTGGAGAACATCTGAACTGGCCCTCGTGCCTCCCCTAGGTTTACTCGGCCTTAAATAAGTACCGGTGCGATATGCAAAACACCGACACTTGGGGGATACAAAAGCGGAGCGGCGTGGCGCTGACCACGCTGCTCCACATGGCCCCTTTTTCGCAGCCTCTATCGACGCTCGCCAGCAGCACTTGCTCCATCTGGGGATCGACGTGGTTCAGTCGCCGCCCCGCGGGACTTCTGAGGAGGGCAGCTACATCAGGCAGCGCGTATCGGCTCCCTCCACTCTCGCCCCTTATGCCTTATTACCCCCCCCGCCCCTCACCCGCCTATATAACAGGCGACGCTCCCACTCGTAGTCCCCGCGCGTGTGAGTCCGCGGAGTTGTGTTGTGACCTCTCTCCCCCACGTTGACCACGGGGTCTGTGTTTTGGGCTCTTGTTGTTTTGTTCCAAAAAAAACAAACAAATGAAGCAGCGCTTGCTCCAGCAGTCTCCGTTCCAGGCCACAGAGGTTTGCCCGTTTCGCCTTCACGAGCGTCGTCAGCGGTCCCCGGCTCCGGGCTGCACGGTGTCAGGTGCGGGGGTGTGGGGGGGTGCGCGTGGTCGGTGGGGGTGCGACCGTCGCTCTCGTCTCTCCGCGTGCAGCCTGCGCCTGGTGCTGGACGATGTGGACGCGAGCGACAGTGCGGCGCCCTCCATGCGTCCCGCCGGCCGGGAGGCTCAGCCCGGACGCCTCTTCGTGGGCGGGGTCCCCGACGCGCCGCCCCCGCTCGGCTTCGACAACTTCTCCGGCTGCATCAGCGACGTCTTCATACGCCGGTGTGGGGGGGGGGTCACCCTTCGACGGCCCCGTTGCGCGCGTGTAGTCGTCGTGGATGCGTGCGCGTGAGTGGGGAGCTGTTGGTGCAGTGGTTGGCGCTACGCTGCGCTACGAACCCAGTGACCCAAGTTTGATTTCCGCTCACGGCCAATACCAGTGACTATGAACCTGACCTGGGCCTCCCCTAGGATTACTCAGCCTCAAATGAGTACCTGGTGTGGTGTGTTAACATCGCCACTGGGG
>CM025625.2:1462546-1508712 GCA_014621495.2 Entosphenus tridentatus
CCTGCTGCTCCTGCTGCTGCTCCTGTCCCTGCTGCTGCTGCTCCTGCTGCTGCTCCTGTCCCTGCTGCTGCTGCTGCTCCTGTCCCTGCTGCTGCTGCTCCTGCTGCTGCTGCTCCTGTCCCTGCTGCTGCTGCTCCTGTCCCTGCTGCTGCTGCTGCTCCTGTCCCTGCTGCTGCTGCTGCTGCTGCTCCTGTCCCTGCTGCTGCTGCTCCTGTTCCCGGCCGCAAGCCTTGTGTGGCGATGCGGCCAGCACAGTCTCGCCAAGGGAGCTGGAGGCGGTCACCTGTGGGAGACGTTCTGCATCCATGCTTGAGTCTCAGCAGGTCTTGCTCGACACTTAAAATAGCGTTGCTATTCCACAGAGCTATCACTGTGTGAGCAGCGCGCAATCCCGATGGACCGGACTCGTGAGAGCGTGCAATCGCGAGCGTTCACGCTCGTTGACAGACTAATTCGTGTCTCTCGCAAAGCCGTGCACCGCCCCCTGCTAGAGAATATCCCGCAGAAGTGGATGACACTGAGCTCGTTCTGAGATCCTTTAGTCCAAAGAATAAGGGGCAGCACTTTTCCACCCACCCTTCCTCGTTAGAATTATATTAAGTTCCAGAAGGCCATGATGCGGCTGATGAGATGTGTACAAATCCCTTCAAAAAAAATGTTACTTCGAGGAACAAATATACGTGAAGGATTAATTGTCTGCTTATTTATGTTTGTTATGTTCTCCGCAATGGCGCGCAAAGTTATTTTGTGTTATGTAAAGAGAGAGAGATCACGTATTCAAGTGTCCCGTCAGTGCTTAGTGTCCGAGTCAACGCCATTGTTTATTGTTGTTTGTAGCTCTGTTTTGCGCTCGTAATGCATTCGTTTCCTGTCGTGCATTAGCGCGCTCCGTGTTCACCAGGCGCTCGATCTGCGTCGTGCACCAGCGAGCGCTGGTCACCGCTACGTAACGCTGACGGTATCCGCGCGGGCCGAGAAGGAGGAGCGCCGTTCTAACGGGAGGCATCGCGCGCCCCGGGTGTGCCGTCACCGCCCCCCCCCCCACCGCAGGGCCGCTGGAGGGCCGGGCTGCGTGGCTGCGTGCGCGGGGCCCGGCTCAACGGAGCGCCCCTGGGGGAGCCAGCGCGCCGCTTCGCCGTGACGCCCTGCACCTCCGCGCCCACGACGCCCGGCGTGTTCTTCTCGCACGAAGGCGGCCACGTGCTACTGGGTGAGAGAGCCATGCCGGCATTGTTGTCCCCCCCCGCTCCCTCGCCCTCAACCAAACATCGAAAATAAGCCGTGTAAACGCACGTTTCTAAATGTGGAGGGGAAAAACCATCCTTGCCCCGTACGGTGCAAAAGAAGTTCAACGTACATACACACCGCGCAACAACGCGACGCAGCACGGCGAGCCCCGCGCGGGTGTCGTCGTGCTGACGCGTCGCCGCGTCACGACGTGCAGCAGTGCCGTTATCTTGCAAATATTTTTTTGGAGATGTTTCACTTCTTGACAAGGTCAATTATGAAACGCTGCTGTGAACCTGGCGTCCCCGACATCAATTCACGGCCGTGGCCACCGCGCTACAAAGCCGGCATCGAAAGTTGAATTCCTGGCCATGTCTAACATTATACGAGAGCGATATGGGATAACAGAACTGGTTTGGGGCCTCCCCTAGGTTGGCTCGACCTTAAACGAGCACCCAGTGCGGTGCGTACATCAGCGCTGGAAATACAAAGGCGGTCGTGCGTGGCTCTGGCCACATCCTTGTTGTGTGCTGTGACAGCGTTTATAGAAGCTCAATAACAGCGCTCGCCCCAACAGTTGTTGGTATCACTGCATTTTTTGGCCACCCACCGAACGGAGATGGTCACCGCGTCCCGCGCGTTCAGATGCGCTTCTGCGGCCGTCTGGAATGCTCCTCCTTCCGATATTAGTAAGCCACTGGAGCTGTGCACTTTTAAATCATCATCTAGATGGACAAACTCATTTCTTTAGAACTGCTTTTTGTGTTTAGTTTGTCGTCTTTCCCGCGCACCTCCGATTAGCACGGTTGGCTACGTACGGGTGCGAAAGAGGTTCACCACATACACACTTACTCTCCCGACCCCTGTGGCACTGCAGACGAGGCCGTGGAGGTGGCGTCAAAGCTGGATCTGGCGCTGGAGGTCCGGCCGCACCACCCCTCGGGGCAGCTGCTGCACCTGGGTCGCCCGGGCGCCACGCGATACCTCGCCCTCTACCTTCACGGTGGCCAGGTGAGCGGCCGTGGCGCACGGACTCCAGCGGAGACGCGGCACGGCAACAGCCGGTGTCACATTCCCATGATTGATCCTTGCCCCACCGTCCCGGTGTAGTAGGCTAAAATAACCCCTGCCCCGATTAAACCCGGGTATAGTTTGGTCCAGGCCAGAGTATACCCGGGGGGATGAAGTGTCCGAGGCTAAACTATACCCCGGGGGGTTAAACTAGACTGGGCCAGACCATACCCCTCCAGGCCAGAATATGCCCCATGTGAAAGTTCGAAGACAATTATCCATACAGAGAACAGCCGACAATGAACTTCAAACGATATCTAAAAAGCGTATAAATGGAAGTAAGAATCTCTATTTGATCAGTTGAAGCATTTTTAGGGTTAGGGTTATTATTAAAGTTTTTTTATGGTTGAAGCAATCGAAGTCTATGTGTTTACAGTTTTAAATAATATGTTGGAAAAATTTAGTAATTAATGTGTATATCGCTCAACACTATTACTATCATGGGGGTATGATTTGGCCTAGAGGGGCATAATTTGGCCTAGGCCATAATATACCCCAGAGTATAAATTGGCCTAGGCCATAATATACCCGGGTATAATCTAGCCTAGGCCGTTTTAACCCCGGGTATACTACGGCCTGTGGGTATACTATGGCCTGTTACACCAGGCCATGTGTTGTAGCCCTTTGGCAATCAGCTGCTGGAAGGAGGCCTTCCCATGGCGGGGGCGCCACGGTGGCGAGATGTTAACTGCCTCGCCTGGTATACAGGAGCTCGTGGGTTCCATACCGACCCTGATGCCCGTTGTATATTTGGAGTTTGCGTGTTCTCTCTCTCTCCCCGTGGTCGCTGGGATTTTTCCCCTCCACATTTTTTATCAACGTGCGTTTAGAGCATTTTAGCTGCTATACATTTCCACGTGATAAGCCGCTTCGTTGAGCTATCATTTGGGGCCAGATCGTTTCTGAAAAAGAGCTACATAGCTCAGTGGGCCTTACCTGGTGAAATAAAAATAGTTGATAGTTTAGTTTTTTAGTCGTAGGGGTTGTTTGACCATACTTCACCATCCTAGTCATTGTAGATTGGTGAAGCGGTGAAGCCCAGGACTGTTTTAGGTATCACTCACCACCGGTGTTAGCCGTGGTCGCCCGGTTAAAGGCGCGGCACGCTAACCACTTCACTACCACTCCACCTCTGTTGTATACCAGTGACATAATTATCCACAAAAACCTCAGGGGAGGCTCCTGCATTGTGTTGTATGGCCACCAGTTTCCATTACCAGTTTTGCTTCATGTTGGAAGAAACTGGAGTAGCTGGACAGAGCCCACGCTTACGAAGGGATTCAATTCACTCACTCCACTGCCACCTCCTGGCTCCCCTTGCAGCCCAATGAGTTGGGGAGTTTCACAATTTTGTTGGAGCCACCAACCCCTTGCCCCCCCCCCTCCTCAAAGTGCTTAGATCGTAGGCGTGCGACAAAACACCTCGCATATGACTCGACCCTGCAGTCCACTTCGCTTGGAGAAACGGATGAGTTGTTGAACGATATATACCGACGTGAGATGGCACCTCCGATTAGCACGTGCGGCTACGTACGGTGCAAAAGCGGTTCATCGTGCATATGTGCACGTATGTTTGCCACGAAACATGACGGGGGGAACACAATGCCATCCAAAGGTAACCGCCAGAGTATGGTTGTGCATGTGAGATGTTGGTACCTTGCACGACGATCCCAACAACCTGGGTTTGAGTCTCGGCCACGGACTATCCTCTCGGTGTGAGGCGTTACCACGAGCCTGACCTTGGGTTCCTATTGTCGACGCAGCGATATGTGAATGCCGCCACTGGAGAGATGAAGGCAGCAGGACGTGGGTTCCGGCCACACCATCCCAGCCCGTGCCGTGGCCGGCTCTAATTTGATGCCGTGGGGAACGGCGGTTGTAGCGATTAGCGCGCTGCGCTACTAACCCAGTGACCCGAGTTTGATTCCTGTTCACGGCCAAAACCAGTGGCAATCACCTGAACCGGTCCTGGGCCTCCTCCCCTAGGTCAACTCGGCCTCAAATGAATACCTGGTGCGGTGTATAGACATCGACCACTGTGGAGACAAAGGCGGTCGGGCCTGGTGCTGGCCACTCACCCCCTCATGTACCGTGCCGGTCTTCATAGGTGCTCGCTAAAGAGCACCCGCCCCAACAGTCTGTTAAGTCGACATGGGGGGATCTTTGTCTTTTGTGCTTGCGCGTCGCTTGCAGGTGACCGTGCTGGCGAACGATGGCGTGGAGGAGTTCTCCGCCACGGTCTCCCCCACACGCTCGCTGTGCGATGGCCAGTGGCATCGCATCGCAGGTGAGGCGCGGTCGCCGTCCACTGCGACAGCTCCTCCTCTGATGCCCGGCTCCAGCGTGCACCTTCGCTTGAACCCTTGAGTGACTTTTTTGTGCCGGGCCAAAGTCACGACCAAGGCAGTCGATTTCACTGGAATGGAAGCTGGCCTGGGCTGCTTAGAGCAGTAGTGGCATGCCATCCTTTCCAAAATCCCATACCTTGCATTGTTCGTGGAGCAGATACGCAGCGGTCAGTGCACCTCACTATTAACTTGGCGACCTGAGTTTGATTCCGGGCCACGGCCAAATATCCGTGGCGAGTGACATCTGAATCGGTTCCAGGCCACCTCCCACAGCCCCCTCCATTTACCAACCCACACTTGACCAGCGTGGTGAAGTATGGTCAAACAACCCCCATGACTCACACGGTGTGGGAGTGGATCGAGAGAGGGGCTGTACATTCTTAATTGCGGTGTGCATTAGTAGCAGGAGTTGAACTATGGAGAGATTTGTCTCTTCCATAGGAATGTGGAATGTCAGGATTTGAGAACAGCGCCGCCCCCCCATGGCTTTGTAGGACCGTGTTGACGACACCACGATGAACACGCATTGAAGCTTCGAAATTACCACCCAAAGGAGATTAGAATTGTAAAAATAGCAGCCGTATTTAAGGTGAATTAACTTTACGACCTGCCCCTCCTGGATATCTTTGAAAAAGAGCTTTATAGCTCATCGGATTCCTACAATCTAAATAAAGATTCTGATTCTGATCGTTTAGATTAAAAAAATGTTTTAATCAAGACTCCATTGCTGTGCGAGATTGGTTGGGGAGTTCCGCCGGTTAATAATGGCTGCGTCAGAGTGAACCACTCCCGCTCAGGGCCCGAGTTTGAGTCTTAAGCTTCGGCCTCTTGTGATTAAACCAGGTCCTCAAGTGTGGTGAGTTGTACGTATGTATGCTTAACTCTTTTCACACCGTACGTAGCCAACCGTGCTAATCGGAGTTGATCATCTCAATCTGGTCACCAATGCAAGAACTGCTCGTGATGTCACCTTACTATTTTCTCCCGTCCATTTGACATTGCCCATCTATGCAAGCTAAAGCATATCAGACGACTGAAAACCCGCGTTGCATAGAGAGGGAGCGCCATCTAGTGTGGGCTAAGGGATGTGGCTTAAGGAGAAGTGGTTCTGTGGTGCCACGATAACTGTAACCTGCCTTGGGCCGGCCGTAGGTAGACTCAGCCTAAAATGAGTACCTGTTGCACTGGGAAAACAAAGGTGGTTGGATGTAATGCGACAACCAGCCCCAGTGTGCCACGGTGGCCTTACTGCAAGTCCGCTAACAGCGCTCGTCGCTTCTACATCGTGCAAGAGTAAAAGAGTCTTTGTGTGCAGTGATGGTGGGGAGCGGTAGTGTAGTGGTTAGCACTATGCTGCCCTACGAACCCAGTGAGCCGAGTTCGATTCCCGCTCACGGCCACCACCAGTGAGGATTATCTGAACTGGTCCCGGGCCTCCCCTAGGTCGACTCAGCCTCAAATGAGTACCTGGTGCGGTGTGTAAACATTGCCACGAGGCAGACAAAGTTGACCAGGCGTGGTGCTGGCCACCGACCCCCTCGTGTGCCGTGCCGGCCTTCATAGGTGCTCGCCAACAAGCACTTGTCCCGACAGTCTGTTAAGGCTACACGGGGGGATCCTTTGTCTTTTTGTATGTTTTTGTTTGTAGTGATCAAGACCAGGAGCGTGCTCCACTTGGACGTGGATGGGGACGTGAGTACCGTCAAGGGCCCGGCGCTCGGGCTGCTCACGCAGGCGCAGCAGGAGCTGCACGTCGGAGGGCTGCCCCGTGAGTTTCTCACCACCACCACCACCGTCACCACCACAGCCTCGCGTCACACGTGAAGCGCGTTGTCAATTGTAGCTGGAACGCCGCTAAAACTGGGTGGACAAATGTCAATGCATGAATTGGGTATCATCGGCAGGCTCTGCGTGTGCTGAGTACGGTATCCCGTTGAGTGCTGGTTGTGCTGTGCGCTTCGTGCCGTGTGTTCTGTGTATTCTGTGACACGTGTTGTGTTCTCTGCATCGCGTAACCCGTGTCCATGTGTTCTGCGCCGTGTGTTTCTGTGCCACGTGTTCTGTACCTTATGCAGTGCCGGATTATCCTAGGAGCACAAGTAGCTACAAATGCTAGGGGCCCCTCACTTTCAAGGGCCCCGTGCTAAATGCTTTCAAGTTATCAATTCCGGTTCAGCGATTCTGCACTTGCTCTATTACAATAGTACTATACTGCCTTCACCTTTTATGAACGGCCGGGTGTTTAAGGTTTGCGATTTGTCGTACAATTACTTTACTGTGCAAGTAAAAATGTGTGTTTTTATATTTATGTGTTATTTATTTATTTAGGGCCCCTTTATAACATATGCTACAGGCCCTGCACTAGCTTAATCCGGCTCTGACCTTGTCACTGACAGAGCCAGTGGGGGGTGGCACGTGCCCCCCCCCCCAATGATCCAATCGAAATCCCTAATTTCGATCGGATCATTGGGGTTTATTAGTAATAAATCGGCATTTTTTGACCCCCACTGCCACTGTGTAGCATATTATTACATGCCAGGGACTCTATGAGATGATAGGACAATAGTCTGAGTCCATAATTGGCAATAAGTAACGGCAAAGCGGTTATAAGTGACTCACAGCATTGTGCGCAGTTGCGTACACAGTACACGACTCCCATGAAGGCATTCACCTTCAGCGAGCTCGATGCCGATCACACAACGCGGTTCGAATTCGACGCTCGATCGACGGCTGCACCATCGCCGCACACGAGTTGAATAAAAAGCAAGGGTTCATACTCTTAGGTTTTTTCGGTAAATTCACGTAGGTAAAATAAATAAATAAGTTTTTTTTTTTTCTAAAATACTAAATCACGTTTCGGAGGTAACACAAGTCTCCATCATCAGGTGGGACCGTCACAGCTAAAATTACTGTATCAAGTGTGACGGTCCCACCTGATGACGGAGACTTGTGTTGCCTCCGAAACGTCGTGATTTATCATTTTATTTCTATTATTATTTCTATTTTATTCTTATTTATTTATTTTACCGACGTGACTTTACCGAAAAAACCTAAGAGTATGAATCCTTGCAGTCACGAAAGCTTCAAATCTAGAAAAATCAAGGGACAAGTCCTCACTTACTAACAACTCCTCTATCATTTTTCATTGCTGGAGGGGTTGCCCCCCCCCACGTAAAATCCTGGCTCCGCCATTGGACCTTGTGCCATTTGCCACGTTTACCATGCCACATCCGTCGTGCTCTATATTCTAAGCTGTGTGCCGGCATCAGCGTGTACCTTTTCGCCGTTCCCAGTTCCCGCCCTCCCCTATCTGACCATCTTGCTCCCGTCCGTGTGTGTCCGTGTGTGTCCGTGTGTGTCGGTGCGTGTCCGTGCGTGTCCGCGTGTCCGCACGTCTGCGTTCTCTCTCAAGTTGGCCTGCCGGGCCCCTGGCCGGACAACATCCCCCGGCTCTCGGCCTGCCTGCGGGGCCTCGCGCTCAACGGCGAGGCCCGCGACTTCGCCAAGGCGGTCTCCGTGCAGGGGGCGGTGCACGTGCACGGCTGCCCGGAAGTCTAACGCCACCGCCACCCTCCAGACCACCCCTCGTCTACACGGCCCGGTGTCTGCAGGCCGCCCGTTGTCTGCAAGCCTCACGTCTCTGTGGCTTTTGGCCATTTGAAAAAAAAAATAATAAACACCTGAAGTGATTTTTTTGGTTCATTTAGCTTTTCCATGCACAGCCTTTTCTCAATCCACTTCTGGATGAGGGCCTTCCCGTTCTGTGCGCGTTGCGGGGGTTATTTGATCATACAGTACGTCGCGTATCCAACCGTCGTATATCCACCCTGTCTAGTTAACCACCCAGACCCAGCGCAGTGATTGTGTGCGATGGTGTGACCGTCTTTTTCTATCGATGTTCACACCTCCGACCGTTTCATCGATCTGCCCATAATCTCGGTTGCCCAGCGGGTCGGATACGCGACGTTGCACCGCTTTGCACCGGAAGACAGGGAGCGTAGGTGTCGTGGGAGCGTATTACTGAAATACAGCAATGGATTTTTCAGCACAACTCTCTGCTGCCAACCACTTTAAAGCAGTCAAAATCAAAGTTTCTACTTGCCTAGTCGAGCATAGGGGGGGAAGAGCTCATCTCTGAGTGGCTGAGAGCCAGCGGTTAAAACGTAACATGCCTGTACTGGGGGCCGGTATTTCCATAAGACACTCGCTTCATGGTTCGGACAATTTGGTCGTCATTTTAGTGGCCCCGGGTCGCGTGGCGACTTGGCTCACCCCTCCGGGGGAAGTGGTCACGAACCGGTTTAGCGCACCACGCTACGAGTCCGGCGAGTCGAGTTCGATTCCCGCTCATGGTCAATTAATAGTGGTGAAAATATTTGAAACGGTCCTGGGGTCTCTCCCCAAGGTTGACTCAGCCTTAAAATAGTACCTGGGTTGGAATGTGTGCACACGTGCTGGGGGAGACAAAGGCGGCCTGGGGCGTGGTGTTGGTCACCTCTCACCCCCTTTTGAGCCATGACGGTCTTCATGGAAGCTCTCGAACAGCACTTGGCCCCAGCAGTCTGTCCGAGCTGACAGGTGGGGATATTTGTCTCAAAACTCAATCCCTCGTTGGGATTAAAACCCCTCGACCTTCTGGCTGTGCCGGTGTGGTCCGCAAAGCGTTCCACCTGGTCAGATGGAGAGAAAAAACTGTTTTATACAACTGGTCCCTCGTGTCTCAACCTGGGGTCTATAAATTGTCTACAATATCACGAATTTTATTTTTTATATACGCAAATATATTTCCCCCACAAAAGCGGAATCAACTTTTTGTACCATTCTCTACGTTGCCGCACCTTCAAAGGATTTCATGGTTTATTTTCATTCTAATCCTCATCGCATTCCAGCGTTCCACGCCAATCAAAATCTTGGCTCACTGGCGAATCCCGATGTAAGGGAATTGAGTCTCCCTATATCTCCGATGCTAAGGACTGCGTCAATCGCTTTCTTGGCCTCCTGTCCTGCAAAATAATTTTCAGCATTGATGAGTAAACTCACCGATGTTCAAGCATGGAGCAACGTTTATAGTCACGTACATCAGACGATCCGCCTTTTTTTAATTCCTCATTAGATTGCAGCAGTCCGTGTTTTTAGCGAGCACCTGTTTTGTCTCCCCATTGTCGATGCTTAACACTGCACCGAGTAGTCAAAAACATCGCTCGGTTTACCAGAGCAGGCTCGTATCGCAAGTCCATTTAAAATTGCGCATGGCCAGGAATTTAACCCATCTTGCCAGGGTTGTAAGACAGAGCAGCAACCACTAAGCCACTACTTTATACCTACTCGTGCACATACAAAGATCACCCCTATAGTCTTAACAGACTGTTGGGGAAAGAGGTGTCAGCTGTAACCTGTGAAGGTCAACACAGCACACCAGGGGGAGATGTGGCCAGGAGCACGCCAGTCCACCTTTGTAAATGACACACTGCACCAAGGTACTCGTAAAGAAGCTTTTATTTTGTCAGCGAAAGCCCACTGAGATATTAGCTCTTTTTCAGAGGCGACATGGCCAGGCGTGATATCTCATCGCAGTGGCTGATATCATCACACCGGGGAATGTATAGCAGCAGCCAAAATAATTTCAGCGCGCGTTTGTGAATGTGGAAGGCAACAACCAGAGGACCCGGAGAAGAATCCAGTGGGGAAAGAGATCACGCAAACTACAAACATACAAGAGTCTTCATCAAGGTCGGGATAAAACCAAACGACCTCTTGCATTCGAGGCGAGGGAAATAATATCATCGCCACCGAAGTGCACCGTTTAAGGATGAGTCAACTTAGCGGAGGCCAAGGACCTGTTGAGATATCTGTCATTGATGTTGGTGGTGAACGAGAATCGAACCGTGGTTCGCCAAGTTCATGGGGCAATTCGTCAACCAACTATGCTACCACTCGCCCCACGATATCCATGCACAGTGTGTGGACATTATATTCTGTGGTTTTTCAAAGCTGAAGTTTTTCTCACGTAACGTCCCTGGCTACCCAGGGCTATGGATGGATCCAACGCTTAGACTGACATTGGGGGGGGAAGTTGGATGCTGTGATGTTGTAGGAAAGAGGGGAGAGGTTCTGCTTGGTAAACACCCCCCCTCCCCACCCGTGTAATGGCGTAAGTGGTATATCCCAGATTAAATTGGCCCCACTAAGCCGCAAACTCAAGAGGATTGTGTTGGGAGAGTGCGAATACACCGTGGAGGACAGCTCTGAGTTAAAAAGCCTGCATTGCGGGTTTATATATATTCAGCAAATGAACCATATGGCGGGACCCCGGGGTCCCATAAGCCCCCGGCTCTCGCATAAACTGCCTTGCGACGTCATTTTATGTCTATTGAAGGCGAACGACACGGCAATCTGCTCCTCCCGACGAGCTCTATACGATGCGCTAATCGAAGTTTAAAAGTTTTGCTTCTTCTGCGCATTCGTCCTCGCTGCTGCGCTTGGACACGACACGGCAACAGAACGATCCGCGCCAGGCGGGTCGCGGAGTTTATGTGCGCGGTGGGACGGAGTCGCCAATTATGTAGTGGAGTAATTGGCCACAATAAAAAAGGACAACAATGAAACTTAAGAGTTTCGGCTAATTCTTGTAAAATCACTTCGAGCGTAAATATACATTGTTGTTTGTGTACTTGTCCATGCCTTAGGAATGTGGAATTCCCACCACTGGATCTGAACTGCTAGAGGAAATGAGGACTGCCAAATGGTCGCTTGAGAATGGAAACAGAATTTGAGAGGCACGTTTTGGTATTGTCCAGTTACTAAACAATTCTTTTTTTAATTTTATCATGTAAGGCCCACTGAGCAATGTATCTCTTTTCAGAAGCGACCTGGCCACAAATGATAGCTCAGCAAAGTGGCTTATCATCTGGTAATGTATTGCGGCCAAATACTCTAAAACGCATGTTTCTAAATGTGGAGGGACAAAAACAGAGGACCCGGAGAAAAAGCCACGCCATCACGGATAGGGGAAAAACATGCAAACTCTAACTATTGCAGGTGTCAGGATCCGAACCAACGACCTCCTGCGTACCAGGTGAAGTAGTTAACATCTCGCTACCCCAGCGCCCCAGTTACTGCAGTGTACTCTCCATCAAAAGCCTACGTTGCATTTGTCACTGGTGTCCTTAGTCAATGCGTGTCTCGCTGCTCAAGCTTTGGGCGGCGATAATTTTGATTGGTGATTCCAGGCAAGTGGTTAAAATTCCACGTTCCAATGGCAGGGACAAGTCTATCCACAGGGAAGTCGTTGTTGACTTGCCACAAAGTGGTGCTGTCCCCATTGAACTGCTGCCTGGCTGGAGAGTGGTGACATTGCAAGTGGATATCCACAGCCTGAATAACATCAGCCTATTTAAATATTCACGGAGGTATTTCATTGCTGTGCTCTGATTTAATAATTCTGCCTCCTGTTTGGTTATCCCCTTCATGACCATCCTACTTGTGTGTCCAGTTACCGTTTTTGTCCGGTGCCCGCGAAACGTCCCGCCCATGTCCACGTCCCCCCCCCCCCCCCCCGAGAGTGGGTCTGGTCATGCATTGCCATTGTTATCTCAAGACTTACGTCCTTGTCGTTTTGTGCTGGGCCAAGTGTTCGTCATGGCTGTCAATGTCCGTCTCTTTAAGGTTCTTTCTTGCGAGAGATTCCCAGTGAACGTGCAACGTTGGCCCCGACATGCCACCTTCTCTGGGATCATGGCATTGGGCTGCTCGCGGTGGCCGTTTTTGTTGTCCCCAAAATCCCTCCACCCTGCGTGAGCTTTCCTCTCCAGTTCACTAGCTTGTTCGCAACCCGTCTTAAAACGGCTGTTTAATCCACAGTGCATTCCGTATTCAAGTGGCGCTGAAAGTGATTTGTGAACCCGTTGTACGTGGCAAACCCTGGTTTTGTATTCCAGGGACAATGGGGAGTTCTGGCCTGACATAAAAGCAACGACTGACCTTGATGAGGCTGTATTATTTTTCTCCATGGACCTGTCTTAAGTGCAATGGACATGACCCATTAATGTTCAAAGGCTTTAATTCCCACCCAGAAGATATATCTACATTACTCCTCGGATCACTAATTCACAGTACACATCATATCATTGTCACAACTACAAAAAATCCCTGAAGCAATTATTTTACATTGGAAATATGTGGTGAGTGGGAGCTAAATTCTCGTGTGCGTTTGCTCCCTTACGCCAGTTAACATCATTCAAATTGACTTCAAACACAATTTGAAATGTACACAGTTTATCATTGTAAAATGTGTTGTTGATATGATGTACCTAACAGAATAGCCACCCCTTCTGTTGTGGTGTCGTGCCTTCTGCCAGAAGGCCACTCATATTATCTACACAAGGCGGTGGATATTAAAACTGGTTGAAGCATGTTTTCTTTAACGTTTACGAGTTCAATTTGGCCATGTCAACCGTCCCTAAGTTAGTTCGTTAGTTAATCCTCTTCGTCCCTTATGGGACGAAAAGGGCGCAATGAGTTCCCTCCACTTCTTCCTGTCCTTGGCAACATGTTGAGCCTCGCCCCAAGAGAGGCCGATCGCTGCTGCCAGCTCGTCCTTCACAGGTCTTGCCGCCAGGGGGTCTCCAGGGTTTTCTTTAGCCTGGTGGTGGCCATCTTCGGGGCAATCTTTGGTATACGGTCCTGGTCAATTCTTGAGTGCAAGTCCTAGCCATCTGAGTCGCCGTCTCTTGATGTCTCGTGTGATATCTGGACAACCGGGTCTTCTTGTACAGTTCCGTGTTGTGGATTTAGTTTGGCCAGAAGATGCGGTGCAGTTTTGCCGAGTCAACGTCCCTAAAGTCATCAAAATCACAGCCGATCGAGCGGTTTGATTTATTCCCGCGTAAATTGAAGTTATCACCTTCCCTTTAGTGTTGCAATTTGTCATCTGTTCACAATTGCGCTTGGGGTGATTAACTATTCATTGGGACTAATCTATTATTTAAACTGGCCGAGAGAAGATAAAACGCTCTTGGTCATTTTGGTTGAATACATTTTCACGGGAACTTAATTACACCAGAAAACAAAGGCACGACTTGCAGTGATTTTTAGTCAACACGATTTGGACAAAGTACTGTACGGCAATTTTTTTTAAAGCCGAGAACATTTATTCTGCAACGAGGTCGCTCTTCGAATTAGACTCAAAAAACGTTTACAGCTCTGCGCGTGTGCTTGGCCAATGTGCAGCAATCAGAAAATATAATCTACCCAAAACATGCATGCATGCATTTGGCCTAAATATATCCCACCGTGTAACCCATGAGTTAATCTTAATGTGATGTTAACCAATGCAACATTTATGCAATAATGTTGTCTGTTAAAACGTTGATTTTCATAATCCTCTGATTAACGCTGACAATTGGGAAATATGGAGTAGTCGCATTTGGGTTTGCAATGTTATCGGCATCGTTAAAATCCACAAATTATTTACTTTGCACGGTTTTAATAACATTGTCCATGGAAATTCCTCCGCAGTGCAAAAAAATGATGTCCATTTAATTTTACCTAACCGATGCCTCTTTAGCAGGTGGGAAATAGACATCCTGTACTGTGCACTGTATACGTTATATTCAATATTTTAATTCTTATCCCACAAAATATATTAAGCATTTCACAGTGCTTGAATTGGGTCACACATTTAACTGGGCCCTTTGAGCAAGGGTTTTGTTTGTGCTGGGCATGGCGGGTTGGCAGGAAAGGTGGCAGGCTCCCAGGCCTATAGAGACTTAGAGTACAGGCTAAAATATTGACTCTTAATTGCCTAGAATATGCCTTCAAAAACGGATGCATATATTTCATAACGGCAGCTGCAGAGACAGCTTCGTAGAATTTCCAACAGGAGCATCAACAACAAAAAACGCAACAAAATTGTACTGCCCATCCTCGGTATTTTTAAAAATGCTGTCCTGCACACTACCTAAATTTTCCTTGCCATTTATATCATCTGTGTTATGTCATAGCTGTCCTATTCCAATCATTATTACACAACCGTACTCCCTTCTGTTATTATGCAAATAACAACGCATCTTGGGAAGCCGCAATGTGAGAAGCTGTCATTACGGCGTGGAAACTGCTTCACGGGATGCTGCTGCTGATAATGATGGCTGCATGGGAAACAAAATTGGTTTCTCTTATTGACCGGTTCCTATGGGTCACCTTTTAACCCCGAGCAAAATGTCTTAAAAGTCTAGATCGAATTTACAGTCCACTCATTCCTCGTTAGAATGAGCAGTGAAGTATTATTCACAGCTAAAAACTCACGAGCAGCTCTGCAGCAATGGATACATACCGATTTAAAGCTTTCGTGACTGCATGGATTCATATTCTTGGTTCTTTCGGTAAAGTCACGTCGTGAGAATTTTATCTTATGTTTTATTTTTATTATTTTTATTATTTCCCTTCTACGTGACTTTACCAAAAGAGCCAAGAAAAATGGATACATAGTTCACAATTACACCCTAAAACGCAATTATTTAATGAAAGCAAACAAAATTGGAAACTTTATCATTGCTATTAAAACCAAATTGAAAGTATTTAGACGTGCATGTTATGCTGTGTTTTAAGTGTTGCCATGTTCCCTTTATTATATATTTTAAAAAAAAATCAGACTACGGTAACCTGGCTACAGAAAAATTATTGCCACACTGCAGATTTTGATTGGCAAAAAACTATTGCGTGACCTCTATTCTGTAATTCCACATTTACTTTTTGGCAAATTAAAGCGACACCTACAGCCAGAAAGGAGTGCCAATGAATTGCGTGCCCAGCTATGTGCATCATATAAAGTTCAACATGCGATGACCCTCGACATGAAATCTACATACAGCTACTGAGCAACCTTTTTTATATAGTAGGCCTTTACAACAAGGTGACAGAGAGAATATAACCAGAGGCCACGGGTGGAGGCTGAGCAGAGGAAAGTTTCATGACCGAGACCAGGAGGCGATTGTGTTTTCACGCAAAGAGTGGTGGGAGTCTGGAACCGGCTGCCCACGCAACACGTGTGTGTGTGGAAGCTGATCACTAGGACTCTTGGAAGAAAGGCCTCGATCAAAGCCTAGAATCGATCTGCGACTGGAAACTGAATGAGCGAGGTGGACCGAATTTCCCCTTCTCGTTTGTCACCCAATTTACGTTCTTAATATCATTCCGCGGCAATTTATCCCGGTCAGTTAAACAAAATTAAAGAAAAAATGTGCAGGTTGAGACTGTATAAAAAGATGTAAAAATATATATAACTACGTTGTGAAATGCTTTGGAAAAATCTGCAATACCTGGCAAGAACCCCAGGTGTGTCTGATAACTCCGCAGCCGAAACATAAATCATGTCTTATTCAGTTTTCTTTAGTAGGACACAACGTGGAAACTACATCACTATTACCACTTTTAATAGGGATCATCTGTATGCAGTTTATACTTTGTTCATAATCCAGGTCAGCCGCCTGGATAATTGTAATTCTTTGACAATTGATGATACATTTTACAGACAGTTTACCTTGGATGTTGGCAAATGTGTAAGGAAAAGTGCTCTTGATGAATTTAATGACATTCCCCTCGGTAAGATGACTACCCCTTGTGAACTTTAAGATGTGTCTAACAGTCTGTCTATATCGGTGGCGATGTAGTCCTATATACACGGTGGTGGGATATCAGATGCTTGGCTTGCTGTCACTGCATCTGCTTCATACGCGCTAATTATGTTAATCGTGTTAATCACAAGTTTACCGACGCATTAAAGTGTTTGTGAGAATACTTTTACGTGAAATGCTAAAAGTGTTTTTATGGTGCTACAAACTACTGCATTATTCTACTACGGGAAGATCATGTCAAAATATACCATTGGAAACGAGCCTCTCTCCATGTTTCTGTTTCGAATGATGTTTACATATGCATATTGTGTGTGTGGTAGGGGTGGGGGTTAAATCAACAATTGTGCTTAAATTTGTGCAGTCACGAAGAAATTGAAAGTGTCACTTCTGGAACGCCTGGCCCAGAACGACCTCTTGTACTCAACCCCGCAAAGCTCCCTTCCTCCAATCCACTATCGAGTGAGTTGCCACGTTTACCTTGTAAAGGCGCGTCGTCTTGCTGAACGAGCAAGATATACGTCCGGTGGTAACATTGCTCGTGCAGCTGGTAAGCAAAAAAGCTGCCGGCCGTGGTGCGCCCCCCCCCCGCCAATAGATCGGCCATATTCGATCGATCGGTCTCCGCTCTCGTTAAGCGAACATTTGCTCGTTTTGCGAACAAAAAGTGTTCTCAATTCAAATGGCTCGTTGTGGCGAATTCTCGTGGAAAGAACGCTTGTTAAGCGAGACACGCCTGTATTTATGCCACGTGCTGGTTGGTTGGGTGTATGGCGGAGTGCAGGAAGAGTGACTGCTCCAAATTGAATACAGGAAGTGACACAAGACTGGAGTGATGCAAGTTCCATTTCAACACTGCCTAAGAGAGGGCAAAACTAATTTCAAGACAGCATGGAAAATCTAGGCCGGCAAGAAAGCTGATTTTAGGCTAGCACCAATCAACGGATTCATATGCCTGGGAGATCAAAGTGATGTAATGAATGTCACCACTTTAAATAGTGGGGGAAGAAACTAACATACTCATGGATAGTACATTAAAGGTTAGGGGGCAAGGTTGTAAGCAAACGGAGCAAGTTGTCTGAAATCTACAAATGACGTACTGAGGAAAAGGAGACATTGAAATGGACGAAGATGTGAGCCTGAAGATTGAAAGCACACAGAATGATCAAACTCAATTGGAGAACACAATGCACAGACATGTTTTACAATCTTGACTTAAAGCTTTCATGACTGCAGGAAGTCATATTCTTTGGGTCTTTCGGTAAAGTCACGTAGATGGATGACGACCGCTTGTGTTGCGATCGAAACGTCGTAGTTATTTTGTTTTTTTGTAAGAAAATGTAACCTATCTACGTGGTTTTACCGAAAGACCAGTGGCGGCTCCTGCAAAATCTCTCAGGGGGGGCAAATGTTTGGATGATTGATAAGGATAAGGTCCACCCATGCAATGGATAAATTAACAGCTTAAGCATGTAAAGGTAACTTCACTACTTTAATATTAATGAAAAATAAAGTGACTCTTACAATACATCTCGTTTGTTTCTATACTCACTATTATTACACTGCTTACATCACATTACTCGCTTAATACACTGCTTACCTTTGTAGATACTTGTTTTATTTTTAAATTTGGTCTTGGTGGCCCTAACTCTTTAATTGACAATTTACCCTGATTACTACGACGGCTGAATGGTATTTCTTTTAATGACACGATAGAATTAACTGCGTTCGCCATGACGTTGTTCAAGTTCAACTGGCCTCAACTCGCGAGATGTCCCAACAGTCTCTCTCGCTCTCGTTCTCTTTTTTATTTTTATAATCACATTTGATAAAGATATTAAAGTAGTGTTTCATTTTTTCTTGTTGTTCAAATTCAAAATTGTTTTCAAATATTATTTGTCACTTAATTTTAAAGATTTTTTTATAGTGTATGTTTGTTCCCACCAATCGCTGCACAAGTTAAGGATACGTCATACGTATGATGAATGCATTGCAGTGCCTGCAGTTTGAAAAAAAACATCTTTGAATGTAAGTCTATGGGAACACTCTGGGCGATTCGCAGCCAGAGTGAAATCGCCCAAAAAGAGGCGGTACTCCACAGAACGTGACATGACACTGATTGTACTATATCCAGAGGCACAGTGACGACTCGCGTAATTCTGTGGTTGAATGAGATTGTGAATGTGATTGAAAAAGTCCCTTTCACACTTTGGTGGTGCGTCGCCCAATCGCCCTAATGAAGAAACCGCCCCTGCGAAAGACCCAAAGAATATCATTGAAAATGCCAAAGCAAGCAATGGATGCATGCAAGCAGCAAGGTTGATGATTGGCAATACACGAATGGTCATCGTTAGGGAGTAAGACAGAACTACGAATTAGTAAAATAATTTCAGACAGATCTCCATAGGAAAAAATGCAAACAGCCCAGGAATCGGACAAGATCGCAGATGAAGAGGACGTTCCGGATGCTACACCTGAAGTCAACTGTTCCCTCCTCGGTATTTAAAGGGGAAGAGTTATTGGACCAAATAATAGAACTGTGGATATCACCAGAGGTTGGTCCTACTGCTGGTACAATCTGAGCAGACTCATTCACGAAATGTTTAGAGAAAAAATGGAATATGACAATCAAGGAATGATGCTTGAAGAGTTGAAGTATTCCAAAAGGGTTATACAAATTACTTGAAGAAATAGACCCATTGTTTTCTTACCGCATATATGTTTAACTTACGTCACACCGTATGTAGCCAACCATGCTAATCGGAGGCGTGTGTATGTAAATGACTCCCAAAGATCATTGGGAAAAAAATAAACGAATTGAAGTACAGACGCAAGTGGGATGAGGAGAGGTTTATATAATACTAGCAGGAAGTACCCGGCGTTTCCCGGGTCTTAAAAATAATTCAAAACTTCTCTTTAAAATCTAACAGCAGTGCGTACTGACTGTGGTGGTACCTGCTATGATTACAGCAGTGCATAGCGACTGTGTTGGTACCTGCTATCACTACAGTAGTACATGCTGACTCTATAGCACAAAGTACTCCCCTGACAGAGTGGCGTGGTGAGGCCTAGTCCCGTGCGGTGGTACTTGCTATGATTACAGCAGTGCATACCGACTGTGGTGGTACCTGCTATGATTACAGCAGTGCATACCGACTGTGGTGGTACCTGCTACATCTAGCGACTGTAAAGTAGTAATAACTGCACGCATCGGGGTGGGGGAGACATCACACAGTGAAGAATGTACCTGAGCGTTTAGTGTATTTTTAGCATTTTTAATGCAAAAGAAAATGCCCCCCCCGCCACCAAAGTTGCGTGAGTTGGTATAAATAAATGAAAGGTCTACTGCCTATAGTGCTAGCATCTAGCGACAGTATATATTAGTAACTGCACGCATCGGGGTGGGGGGACATGACAGTGAAGAATGTACGTAAGCGTTTAGTGTATTTTTAGCATTTTTAACGCTGCATTTTTATAGCATTTTTAAGACGAAAGTAAATGTCCCCCTGACTCGCACCGAAGGCGTGCGACTTGGCATAGGCCGTTCCCCCCACCAAAGGTGCGTGAGTTGGTATGGTCGTGCACGCGTCATTAATAAATATGTAATAGTGAAGCGCACAAAAATCGCACTAAATCGCTAATTAAACTAATTTAAAGTTGACGGATGTAAAAAAAGGAAGAGCGCTTGTTGACCATGGGGCTTACGGCGTGGTACCTGGCCAAGCGCGCGACCACACACAAACCCACACACAAACCCACAATTTTTTACTTTTATATATATAGATAGAAGATAATCTACCAGATGTAAACGATTCATCGGATTCTGAAATAAACTCGTGAATTTCAATTACCATGGTGGCTAGATTTTGCAGACGATGAAAACGCATTTGACGCAGTTAAAATGGACGCAACCATCCAAGCTCTCACCAAATTTTACAAAAAAACATTTTCAGAAATAATAAAATCAATTAATGGAAATGGAACAGCCACAGAAGGATCACATGAAGATAGCGCCAACATATACATTAAATGGACAAGCTGACACTCTTTCGCCCGGGTTATTCACCGCGATATTAGCAGACGTTTGCCAAACGTCGTGTTGAAGAAACGAGGCACACGACATAATTACGGAGCGAACATTACGAACCGCCGCAGATGTTTCTGACAAAGTTCATTATAACGTCGCATGGGAATGAACGAAAAGGATTGTGAGAAGAACTCAATGCTGTAGTGAAGGCCGGAAACGCTGTGCTCGTGATAAATACGAGCAGTGGAAAGGTCACGCGGGAACAAGTTCACAAATCAATCTGGAGACGTCTCCGTTCGAGGGTCACGACTGAAAGAGAGAGCGGAGTGTGTGTGTGTACCTGGGACAGCTATTGAAGGCGGAAGGGGCATCGAAATAAACAGGTGGACGAGTGCAAATCTAGAGTGCTTTTGGAAAGGTGATCGTGCTGTTTGTGCACACAAACTCGGTGGAAATCATTGCGTGAGCTCCAATTGTGCGTTGTGTTTAGTGGGCATTCATAACGTACAGTGGTTGTTGGGCCTTTCGTTTAACATTTAATAAAATAAAATAAAGCTTCTACATTTCCCCCCCCCCCCCCCCAAAATGAAAAATAAAGTGGCTACAGAGATATTGGACAGATAAAACAAGATCGACGGACAGATAGGCAAGACACGCGAAGAGAGTCAAAGCGAAAAACAACAACAACGCATTCTTGGGATGCTCTCTTTCAAAAATAAAATGCGTGACTCAGTGCCTTTCCATTTTTTTCGGCACCAAACGTCACGTGTTGCGTGGTGTGACAGTCACACGTTCGGCCGTTGTTGAAAAGCCTTGAGGGTGACGTTTCCCAAGCGGCAATCGCAAACCCGCAGGGGTTTGTTGAAGTGGCCGGTTTAGTCGAATCGTATGAACACACACACACACTCACAATGACTATACCTATCCTAAACTCGTTGGCTCCCTAAGCCCGAAGCCCACGTCAAAGTAACGAACTGGGGAGCTTTTAGATCAGGGGTGGGGAACATTTTTTCTGACAAGGGCCGTTTGGATATTTATGACATCATTCGCGGGCCATACAAAATTATCAACTTAAAAATTTGCCTGTAATATTTGGTCAAACATTTAATTAACTCGCCCCTAATGTGATGGCTGGAACTGCTTCTCTTTGGCGAGACGTGTGATGTTAGCTGGTATTGATGATGTTGCTACTCGCAACTGCTTTTCCAGGTTTGCTCCTTGATTTGTTGAATTTCGAGTCCCGCCTGCGATTGCCTTGGCAGGGCCAGACCAAATTATTTCGCGGCCTAATACGGCCCGCGGGCCGGACATTCCCTCCCATCAAAGGCTGTCAAGGTAGGTTAAAAACACCCCACCTAATTCTGTCGTGCTATTTTGAGAGGGAGCGTTAATGAGCAGCATTAATTAGCCACTCTATAGACGGGTAATTCTCAACCTCTTTGGTATGGTGGCTCCCAATAAAGACCACTGGACCCTGTGCGATCCTCCAAGTTAATGAGGGCACTACTGCTACACACAAAAAACACTTTTAACAGGTTACATATTTAAAAAAAGATGTCAAACATAATATCCACGTCTATTTGGCCATGATCTGTTATTTTTACTTTGTTGATTTTATCTGCAATAAATTGAGAGTGCATGTCTTGTCAACGTTGTCTTGTAGGATGTGACCATTCCGATGGAGGCATTGATGATGTTTTAAACCTATTATTTAAATACGGAATTTGCCACAGGCATGACTGGGCAACCGTAGGAATTGAACGTCCACTCTGTACAAGCTGGCTCAGTATGGCAAGGCCGTAGCCATGGAGTCAACATTGGGGGGGACCAAATCTTCCAGGGTGTCTCGGGGTCTCAACCCAAAAAAAAAATCTAAATTTGAAAACTAATTTCAATTCACTAACACATGGGATGGACTTTTTATGTATTTTTTTTACAATAACGTCTAATAGTGTATTGTATTACATTGCTTTGTTTTTACTTTTTTACCATTTCTTGTTTCATTGTATGTAATGGCAAAGATTAGGGATTAATAAAGTACAACCATAACCACAATCATATAAACATAAATCGATGCATTGATTTATATGAAGACTTTTCCAGATATTGTGGCCAAGGTTTAGCAAATTATAGTTTTTATTTACATAGCATAGCAATTATATTTTTTAAAGTAATATATTGGGGGGGGACATTTTAAGCTTATTTGAATATTGGGGGGGGGGATGTCCCCCCCAATATTATAATATATATTGGGGGGGATGTGTGTCTCCCAATATATATTATAATTACGGCCTTGTAGTATGGTAACCATATGCCGACTACAAGGCTATCCAGCTACATACTATCGACGGATTTAATTGTTTTTGTTGCTAAATCTACGATTTGTTTCCACGTGATTTTTGTGTGCGTGTACGGTCCCTTTTGAGCAGTGGGAGAGAGAACATTCTTGCAACCACAATGGGGGTGGTTGTACTTTTCCTGCAAGATGTCTCGTGACTTGCCATGGAAGCGTCTTGTGATGCTTTAAGCACCACCCACCCCCCATCACTGCCTCGTGAACTGCTGCACCTCGCCTTGTTTGTAATCGTTGTACGTGATCGTGCGTGCCGTCGCAAAGGCGTTGCTGCATACCGGAGCAATGCACTGCGCCTTTGGCAATGACTGCAGATCGTTCCTTGTGTGGGAGTTGATCTTGCCACGAACAATAACACTATGTAACGCATTTTTTTGTTCCTGGGTACTGAGCGTTATTTTTTAAATTGCGTATGCATAAAAAGTATAGACAATGGTTATTATTCCCCACAAACTTTGCTTTTGTGACCAGGATTTTACGTGAAGGAATGACACAAATGCACACGTTTTCTCATTGAAAATATCTCCATTTCAAAATATCACTGTCCTGGTCACAAAAGCAGAGTTAGTGGGGAATAATATACATTTTCTGTACTTTTGAGGCATAAGCAATTAGGAAATAACACTTACTACCCAGGAACAAATAGTTTTTGTTACACAGTGTTATCCCCCGGGTGAGTGACTGATATAAACATCCTGTATCGCCGATGGCAAGTTCGCTAGTATGTTGTAAAGGTATACATTTGTTAACTGAATTTTGCCAGTTTAAGACACACATTTATAAATAACGCGATCTAAACCAAACACGTTTATTATGAGTTTTGCCAGTTAAT
Organism: Entosphenus tridentatus; assembly: GCA_014621495.2. Lineage (NCBI taxonomy): Eukaryota > Metazoa > Chordata > Hyperoartia > Petromyzontiformes > Petromyzontidae > Entosphenus > Entosphenus tridentatus. The sequence goes on from CM025625.2 coordinate 1,486,032, forward strand.
TGGTTAAATGTATCATCATCAGCCACGCTCAATCCACTGCTGGATGAAGGCCTCCCCAAGCCCTCGCCCGCCCCTCACGATCCTGCAATGCAACGATCCACCCAGCACCTCCACACAAACTGATTTCATCGCTCCATCTCCCCGGCGGCCGTCGACTCAGACGCATTCCATTCCGTGGCTTACACTCCATGACTCTTCTTGATCATCATCCATCACCCGCTTCTAGCGACGTGTCCTGCCAAAGCCAACTTGTCTTAATTAAATTTATTTTTCCGCACCTTCGATTAGCACGGTTGGTCACGTACGGTGCGGAAGAAGTTCTACATAAATTATGACCGTTCTTTAATCCATGTGTTCCTATTTCGGTCCTTCAATGTAATTCCAAGCAATCTTGATTTGAAGCTTTCGTGACTGCAGGAATCCATACTTTTTGGTTCTTTCGGTAAAGTCACGTAGGTATAAAGTAAAATAAAATAAATCAAGATGTTTCGATCGCAACACAAGCGGTCATTGTTCAGCAATTCAGCAGTTCCACTGCTGGATTATATTTTTTCCGCCTGAGGACGACGGCTTGTGTTGCGATCGAAACGTCGTGATTTATTCTATTTTACTTTATACCTACGTGACTTTACCGAAAAAACCAAAGAGTATAATTCCAAGTATCCACTCATTTCTCCATTCTTCTTTGGGTACTTTTCAGTTTTTATTTTATATTTGTTGGCAACGACACGTCATAGAAGACAGTACTGCAAAGCACGCACTAATTACAATCGTTCGTCGTGTTACATTCATTATTAAGTTCACTTTAGCAAAAATAACTTCCAGCTCGCACCCATCACCCGTCTTTATTTCATCATGGCTATTCCCGGTCTGCTTTTAATAGCCCACCCAGGTACACACACACACCTGCTGCGTCTACAGCTGTGGTCCCTCTGACAACATGTCTCCAGTTGCGGAGACAACTTTGTTGTAATTATCCTGATAGAAACTTTGCAGCTGCCTGCATTCAAATCTTCGAAACATTTTCCCGCAGTCCAGTCTCATTAGACGTGAGTAAGAATGGCAACGTCGTCAGCATGTGTAATGATTTCTCCATTAATATATATGCCTTTATTTCTCAAATAAAAATGTTCGGTTAAATACACTTTGCGATATTTTGAAAAAAAAAAGTGGGTAATTTACAAGACGGTACAAAAATAAGTGTGCAGTGCTCTTCCCCCAACCTACAATTATCTTAGCAGTGATTCATCTATCACGAACTGTCCACTCCTATAAATAGCGGCCGCAAATTTGAGTACAAATACATTATTGATCTGAATGTGTTCACGGCTATATTTATTTGAATGCAACTTTTAAAACTCTTGCATTTAAGTCAAAATGAAGCAAATCCCCAGGCAGGTATCAGCCGATGCCAGGTTTTTTTAAACTCTAGTCTTTACACACCCGAGTTATGGTCCTGCTTTATTGTTTCCAAGCACAAGATGCTTGCAGTGTTTATAATGACGTCATTTCAAATTGAGATGAGAGAACGTGAACAGGCAGACTCTGGTGAGAAATCATTCTCAAATAAAACAGGCTCTTTTTCCTTCCGGATGAATCCATGTTATCCCTTGTGTAAGACTGTTCGAAGCTTATCTTGATAGGGCCTTCAATATAATGCACAACTAAAGAGCCTCCCGCCTGTCCAAATAAACAATCGGATATGTCCATCTCTATTGACCCAAAGCCAGTATTGGAAAATCTGCATCCCCACAAGGGGAACCAATTTCTCCATAAGACACCACTATTGACTGCCCCTAAAGTCGTGCTTATATTATGAACTGGAAGGCCTGACTCACCTGATTTGCACCTGACAGATCTGTAAACTGAAGGAGGTTTGACCCCGGACGGTGCCTGGACAGGTGACTACCATTACCAAACAGGTTGTTACATAGCTGTGCGGCTCCGTGGTGGACAGCATAGGACGGTAGAGAAAGAGCCATTGTAATTATATGCCCCGCACGTCTGTACTCCAAACCTTCACCATCCCACACTCGGGTATAGTGAAAATGTAGTAAGTCAAACCTCCACAAACCCACACGGTATGGGGATTTTAACTTGTAATCTTCGGAGGCGATCACTCTATTGTTGAGCCACCAGGCCAGTTAAATTGACGATTCTCTATCACGTTTATCAAAGGTAATGCCATATGTATATAGCCCAGCAAAATAATGCCCATTCGCGTGCATCTGAGGGGGTATATATGTAGGCAGCGTATGCACTCACAACTGCTGCATTCTGAGTAATGAGAGGTCAGAGAGGTAAGAAGGGGGCGAGGCGTTGGAGGCTCTTGAAATAATACACAGGGACTCTTGCGTAGAGATCCAACCCGGCAATGGATGTGATGCATGGCACAGGGGAAGCTCTCAGAGGTCACCTTGACTTAGCTGCACATTGCTGCAAGTTACCCTAAACATCTTTGAGCGCCCGCATCCCGAGAGCGATATTGTCAACACAAGTGTCAATTTGTTTTAGCTCCTCCACATGTCTATCCATTTGTCAAACGACCGCCGGATGAGCATCTCTCTCCACGCAATGTGGACTGTTTACCCGTGCTTTGCCATGCACTTGCTTTGACTGTGTCGATCGCTGATGGGCAACTGAGCTTAGATTTCGCTCTCTTTAAGCTCTCCATGTTTACACTCGCACTGTACAATGTTGTTGTCACTCGCTTACCTGGGTCTCCCTTGTAAAAATAAAACTGCACTTTCTGTGTCATTGTGTTCATTAAGTTGGATGCAGATAAGTGTAGACAACAGAATATCTGTGTTCACATTTTATAGAGTACAATATATAATGACATGCCTCACCAGAAAGATTAATCTGATTTAAGCTGTGGGATTGCAACACGATTAGAGGGGTTAAATTGTCCCAGAGATTGTATCCCAGTAAACTTATGGCACCATTGCACTGAATCCTCTACAGTTGGTATTACCACTTGCGTAGTTTATACTGAGCTGTGTGTGACTCAAGAGGGCAGATTTCTGCCTCTCCCTGCATTGTAATTATTTATCGTTTGTCTTGACTTCAGCATCAGTAATTCGTTCTTAGTATTGCACTTGTGGTTATACACTTGAGGGTTTGTGTTTATACCACTAATGGCCAATTTACTTTAACAGGCCTTGTTACAACTGGATTAACATGCAATACAATTAATCGTTGCGCAGTTATATATATTAATAGCAAATAAAAACAAAAACGGTTAAGTAGGATGAATAGATTAACCATAATGTACATTTAACATTCTGTGTTTGTGGTGAAAGTCCATTGAGAATCAATACCTCTTCAACAAGGGAGACTTGGATAACAGTGGAGCAGTATTTATACTTGACTCCAGGACTGTAAAGAATGTAATTGTTTCAAATGTGGGGTTCTGGATATGATACTGCCAGAGTACCTCCCCCTAACAATTGAATGTTACAGGGTCTTAAACATCCACTTTACAGCATTAATCTAGAAAGTCATACCTCGATATGCGTATATTCGATAAACAAAGTTTCGATAAAATTAACTTTGGATTTTTGTAACCATTAATTTACACAGGAAGCTAAAAAAGTTAAACAATACATATACTGAAATGAATACAGTATATAAATAATATTTTAATCAATCTACGGTACTAAAATGAATGAGTAACATATTTAGTTTATTTACGTAAATTTTTATGTAATATACTTTACTTACGACTCTCGGTCCGAACAGGCAACTGGACATACGAACCAGGTTTGTTCGTATCTCTGAAGGTTTGTAAGTCGAATGTTCGTAAGTCGTGGAGTCCCTGTAGGTGTGGCATGTTAAATGGAATGGTGGCAAGGCCTTGGCATACGTGGCAACTATACAGTATACCCGTATTCTTTGTACAGGGAAATTGAGTTTTCAGGTCCATATGGCGTACAGTGGTTTCAATGCGGGCAAAAACATGTTTTTGTCTATTTGTTTGTGTTTCTCCCTTGCGATGGGACTTTGTAGGATGAACGTTGAGATTTTTTAAGGGTATGGGGTGATCTATGAGATCTGAATTTGTCTGTAATAAGTGAGGCACTGATAAGGGCTTTGGTCACACACTTTATTATTATTATTCATTTATTTGGTGATGATGCTGTTGCGTTGGTAGAGTGGTGCAAAATCAACAAAAACAACTCAATACATCCGCCAACAACACATTCGTGTGTGTGGCCTTAAAAAGGAACACTATGCAATCGACGACGTTTTGGGCAATGTGCCTTTTTCATGGCACAATTAATCTGTGAAAAAAAAGTGGATTTATAAAATCGGGGCTGTACATGCACAATAATGAACAGTGAATCGAATTAATAATAAGTCAATGTAATCGTGTGAATGTAAAAATGTACAGTAATATTAATGCAGTATTTATATAATAAATTTATTTTGGTAATTCACGTGAATTAATAATAATTCTCCTCTCACCATTGTGAGTATAAATACTATTATTAATAATGATTACAAATATTGATAAATAGTGCAATTAATATATGAACTACTACTACTACAGTAATAATAAGAACGCGTGTAATAATGTGGTTGCGTTGTCAGGGTTGGGGTGGCGTGTCGCTTTAACTCGCTCTCACATCACCTCCTACGCCCGCAACAGCAGCAACTCTTTCTCATTTCTAAATCACTATCGTTACATAGAAGGGGCTGTCACAAGCATCGTCGTCGTTGTTATTTGAACCGTAAAATTATCGGCATTGTCACGGCGGGATATATATAGAGAGAGGTTTTATATTTTATAATTTAATTTGTTATTTAGTATTTGAGGCGATGGGGCACAGTGCGTCCCGTCGGCGCGGAGAATGCGGTTTTAAATGATGGTATAATGTCACGTAATTTGTTTTTTACATTTTGAAACGAGTGAGATTTTTGTTTTAAAGAAAAGGACATTTTTTTTTAAGAATAATAATATTCGATTGACAATTTTTTTCGTCACGCCGTATCGAGGCCGTGGGTGGGAGGGCTCCAGGCGATGACGGCAGAAACCTCGCGGCGATCAGGTGAGAGAGCGACGGCTTCTCGTGGTTATTTTAATGCGCTGCGATTAAAGCGAAAGCTTCGTCGCGATTTAAAGAGTAAAGTTAAAAAATAAAATTGCCAGATTTTTTTGTTGATTTGCTTTCGCGCGTTTTGTTTAACGTAAACGAAATCCACCGGCGACGACGCGTTCGCCGCGATCCCCGCGACGTTGCCTCGGCAACGCGCCGACGAGGCTGCGTTGGACGGGGGGTTGCGAGGGACGTTAGGGATCACGACGATTTGGTGTCGCCTAATGAATGAACGGGTGGACGTTGAATCGTCGTTACCTTCCAGTTCTGTGCCACAGTGGGCCCCGTTGTGTTAAATGGGGCCCTCTGTGGCAGTAACAACATTTGGTTATCAGGTGGGATAACATTTGGTTATCCAGCGGCGTTCGCTTAACTGCGAATGAGACCGAGAATGTCGAAACTGAGGTCCCAGATGTATCTGGGCTGAGAAAAAAAAACCCAAAAAATGCTTTAAAGATGATAATGGTCTGTAAATTGCAATGGGCCGATGGACTTGACGCGTATTTTTGTGTTTCGCTTGTTGGAGAGATGGAGTGGATTTCTGCTTAAATCGCTCTTGCGGCGTGAGAATGGTTATGGGGTTTTGGATCGCCATTGAATTTGAGGCCCAATTTTCCGATTTGATTTTTCCTATTTTAATATCGAATTCACTTTAATCGTGGGTCACTGTTTCATGCCAAGTTGTATGTTCATTTTCATCAACTCCACTGCTCCTCCAAGCCAGCAGCCCTCAGCGATCCTGCGATGTTCATAATCCACCCAGCACCGGCTAAAATTTCAGTCAGAGGGACACGAGAATTCTGGACCTGCAGAGCCGCTCTTACGTTAGCAGTGGTGCACAAGCACAATTAACAACAAAACCCCTTAAACATTAGCAAATAACACTAGTTTTAAATGAAAAAATGTGTATACAAATTGGCTACGTTTTGGGAAAGGGCTCTACTCCATGTCTTATGTAGAAGGGCCTCAGCCCAAAACGTCGCCTTTAAACAAAAAATAAATACTATGTTGACGATATAAATTACAAAAATATAAATATATGATAGGCAACGTTTCAGGCAATGGCCCTTAGTGTGTTATGAAGAAGGAACATTACCTATTTTAATGTCGTTACTATGGCTAAGGAAGGTGGATCACAAAAAAGCAAGGGAATGAAAAGGCATACAATAGGAGGTTGAGGCACTTTTGTATAGCTAATCTTGATGAACTTGATTATAAAAGAACATACTGCAGCAGTGTACCTATCAATAACGTGAAATATCGTTCAGAAACATGGTCAGCAAAAAAAAATACAACAAAGAAATACGCAGCGATGCATGCTTTGGAATATAAAACAATATACTTATTTTGAATGTTCATTTAATCATTTATTACACCCTTGCGTATGGCAATTTAACCAGGAGCTAAATACCAATGGTGAGGCCTGCTAGCCACGGAAGGTCTTCACGAGAGAGTTTATGTAGTTGTTATATTACCTCCTTGAAGGAGCGCAGACTGCTGTGGCTTTCTTACATGGTCCATAGTTTGGGTTGCATGGCTGCAGTCACTTCTGGCTTGTGTCTTGAATTTCTAATTCGTGAAGGGAGATGTGTGCATCGGCGTGTTTATGTTCTGATGTGGTTGATGGTTCTACCACCGATATCTTCGAGGAATGTCAAAGCCAAGCCGCACGATGTTTGGGTCACGAATGAGCAGCAGCTGTTTTTTTCTGGACGTCCGCGTTGTTCCACTCTGTCCGCCAGCATTCTGCCGGATCTGGGTGAGATTCTAGGATGATTGCGTGATCTCAGAAGGGGGATCGACACTTGAGTCATTGGCGAGGTACATTGGTGGGGTTTTTCGTTCATGGGTAGGTTGTCAATGTTAAGAAAACGTGAAAACTCCCTTGCAATGTGCATGTCTCTGTGATATTTGGTTACAGAATGTTCGCCGGAATAGGGAGTGTTGGTTGCAGTGTTCTGGTTATGATGCTAATTGCGCTATTTAATTGTGCATATAGTAGTTTTGTGTACGAGCTCATGGACCATTTTGGAGCGCAATAATCTTGCCATCGAGTAGATCAGTGAGAGGGCAGCAGTTCACAGCACATCAGCTGAGGCACCCCAACTTTCTGTAGCAGGGCGATTCTCGATTTGGCCTTTTCACAGGTCTGTTTTATGTGGATCTTGAAGGTCATGCTCCTATTCATGATAATCCCTAGATATCTGGGAGTGGGGTCATAGCGCACTGGGCTACCACGGAAGAACACATCAAGGGTGGCATCTGATGCATGATTGTTAAGGTGGAGAGCGCTTGTGGTGGTTTTTGAAGTATTTGGTTGGAGTCTCCAGTGACTGAAATTTGCCTCCAGCTGTTAGAATATTGACAGTGCTCTCGAGGTTTGTGCCATGTGCAGAAAGGGCTACATCATCTGCATATTGAACTTGCGAGATTACGCACATGGCAGGTAACTTGTGTTTCTGTTAAATAGTGACATGCTCGTTACCGAGCCTTGGGGCAGACCATTGGTTATAGTTCTCTTGCGGCTGTGTTTACCAGACAGGTGGACACTGACAGTGTGACTGCTGAACTCTTCCTCGATTAGGTGAACAGTAAAACGACATTTCATGATTTTGAACAACTTCAGCAGCAGGCCACGATGCCAAACAGTGCATTTAGCAGTGAAGAGGTCAGTCATTGCTGCTGCATATTACAGGTTTTGTGGGTTATATCGCGTAAATATATAAATGTGTCGTTAAACCCGCCACCACATAAACAGAACGTGCCAATTTGTTACTAGTACAGCACACTGGTGTGTTGGAGAGCAAAGCCACAACAACGTAGTAACGAATTGGCATGTTCTGTTTATGTGACAAACCTTACTAATTGGCTGTGTTGGGTGGTGGTGGGTTTAACGACACATTAATATATTTACGCGATCTAACCCAAACAATATGTTTTATGGATAACATTGGTCACGAAAGCCTACGTGTTAAATTGCTGCTGCAGTTTTCTGTTGATGCCGGACATCAGCTTCCGTGAGGGTGGTGAAGGCAACGATCTGTTTGCAGCAGCTACAGCCGGTTCGAAATCTAGCTTGTTCAGGAGGCAATCGGGGGTCGACGATGGGGGAAAGTCTGGAGAGCATGGCACGTTCTACCAGCTCGCGGGTGGAGGGCAAGAGGGATATTGGCCTTCAGCTGGGAGGGTAAGTCTTGCAGCTTTCCAGCGTTTCAGAATAGTGGTGACTTTGTATTGCTTCCATTCTTTCTGCATTTGGCCTGTCCCGTGTATGACGGTGAAGAGGTTTGGCAAGTCATTTGCCATCCGTATAGTCGCAGGTTCCTTTAGTAACTCGGGACACAGGACATTAGAGCCCGGTGCCTTGTTGGACTTTGTTGCCCTGAGGGCTGCTTCAGTGACAGTGTATATGGTCTTGTTAGATCTGTTGCTTTTGGTTGTTGTCTCATGGTGGTAGTAAGTTGTTTCCTGATAGCTTGTTTGGCAAACATGTCCATTGCGGCCTTTTGAGCAGGACAGCAGCTTGTGGGAAGCCACAACGTTCGCTGTAGTTGTTGGCTGTCTCTCCTCTTTTGGCGAAGAGGCACCTAGTTTTCCAGGGTAGCTGCCAGGCTTTATGTCTGGAGTGAGTATTCACCAAAACCAAGGAACATGTGGATGAGACAACATATTCAGGTTAAGGACATGTCCTGGCTAAAAGGGATTGCTGGCCGATGGTCAATATAATGATGGAGTGGTTGCCAAGGAATGGAACTTATTCGAGAGAACGTCCGCCCGGGACATGGAGTGATAACGCTAATTTTTTTAGCAAACCTGTTGTACATTATTTTTATTTTGCTCATATGTTCTGCGCTGTGCTATGAACCCGGCGACCTGAGTTTGATTCCCACTTGCGGCCAACATCTGTGATGAATATCTGAACCATGCCTGAGCCTCCCCGAGGTCAACTCAGTCTCAAATTAGTCCATGGTGCGTTGTGTAAATAGCACTTCTAGGAAGACAAAGAAGACGCGGGTGTGATGCTGGCCACCCACCCCCTCGTGTGCCGTTCCGGCCTTCATAGGTGTTCGCGAACACCACTTGCCCCAACAGTCTGTTACAGGCTATAGGGGTTTGATCTTTGTGTGTGTTTTTTTGGGTGTATTACATTTGAAAAATATCCCCAGGCAACTACAGAGTTTTGTGGAAGTATTATTTACATGTCAACATACTCCTGTGGGGCAAATGCTACAACAGAGTTTACGTTTTGCTGTGAAAAGTTCCAGGCTCCTTGACTGAATAGCATAGTGGTGGCTGCATCGCACGAGTCTGCGATCACGTGCTGTGTTGAGTTTATCAAAGACAAAGATGTCTCTGACGATCTGGGATTTGTCCGTTAGAATCAAGTGTATATTGTTCCCAAAGTAACAATTTTGGCTTCTCCACATCCCATTTGCGAGATTTTATTTCAAAGTTTTTGTTATTTTACGATGATGGCTTACGGTTATTGCGTTTTCAAATTATCACGTGGAATTATTTCTGAGGCACGTCTTTTTAATGTTTCAATGTTTGGTATATTTATCATCGTTCAAAGCTGGATTGTTGTAAATTGCCCTGCTTAAACGAGTGTAGGGTAGTGGTCATCTCCATTGGCAGCCTTGAGACATTTGTGGAAAGTCCACGTTAGTATGGCGAGAGTCCGAGCGGTTTCTTTATCAGTGAACAGCGAGTAGGAAGACGATGAGAACAACGGCAGTGGATTGAGAAAAGGGATGTAAATATTCACGTACTTACTATGTCCATAATTAAAACAAAAAAAGTCAAACTATGATGATGTTTGCCTATTTGTTTTTCTATCAGTGGTATGCACATGGAGAGAAACTGAATACTCTACTTCAAGAAAAATACATATCGGTGGATATCAAAGTTGGCACAGATGGATTATGAATCCAGAAAATGCATTATGAATCCATCTGTGGGACTGCTAGCTTCTAGCTTGCTGGCAGCCTAGCAGATTTGAAGATTCACATCAAACGATGATCTCTTCGTGATCCACCAACCCAACCTCCAAAGTGCAGGATTATAGGCACACATCACCTCCCCCAGCAGTCATCAGTGATCAAATGTCGTTGGTCCGATTAACATAGTGCTAGCTTGCACTTAAAAACTTTACTTTAATTTGCGGGTGACTGCCTCAATTCGCCCCGAGTAACTAGCTCGGTGGTCTAACATCATATTACCTTCCAGGGCCACCTAACTTCTCCCCTCCGTGTGTGTTATTTTTTTTTATTGCGAGGAATAGCATGCTCGAAAGGAAGTTGTCTCGAATAATGAGCGTTCGTTAGGTCCCACGTTCCATCTCCTTTTGCGTCACATCTCACATCCCACACCATAGCAACGCAGCCTCCGATGCACGCTGCAGGGGGCACCGTTGCGGTGTGAAGGATGGAGGGTGCTTACTTTTCACCGCCAGCTCCCTTTGCCCCCGGCGTCAGATTTTCAGGGGCGACGCAGGGCACCATCGTTCATCTCGGAGAGTAGTTATCAAGCGGCTGTGGAGTCGTAATTTGATTCTTGTGTGCCCATGGCTTTATAAGCGAGGTGCACGTCGTTGGATATTGGTGGGTTCAATCGGATCTTTCCAGCTGTTGCGAGGGAGTGATTCGTAAGGGCCAATTGGAAACAGTCTTGACGTCACGGGATGTGGTTGTCCCGTTGTTTCTTTTGGCAATTGCACTGTTGAACACGGAGGCTTTTGCGATCGATGTTATTCATTCATAATATAGGTTATTTTGGGTTAGATCGCATGAATATAAATGTGTCGTTAACCCAATTCTGGAAAAATCGCATGATGAAGCTGGTTGTAATCATGTGCGAAACATCGTACTTAAATTGTAAGTGTTGTGGGTTTACTCTCCAACACACCGGTGTGCTGTACCAGTAACTAATTGGCGTGTTTTGTTTACGTGACAAACCTTACTAATTGGCTGTTTCCTGTGGTGGGTTAACGGCACATTCAGATTTACGCAATCTAACCCAAAATAGACGTTGCTATGGGCAACTACACTGTTGATAAAGAACATGAAAGAAAAAAATGAAAACAGAGCCATTGTTTTCTTTGTCACATTTGAGCTGAGACAGCTTAGGGCCCTCGTGGTATGGGTGGTTTTCCACTGGCTATTTGCCATGCTGAGCCACACTGATTGATATACACTGGCCTCAAAAATTAACTGAATCTAATTTGGGGCCAAGCAGGGCCATGGGCGGGCCTATTGGAGGCGTTCATTGCGTGTGACATAAGCGGAGGATTCGCATTGCACTATGATAACCGCTGGTACTATAATTCGCCGCAACCACATGTTCGTATGTAACGTTGCAAATAAGATCCGTCATACACATTTAGGTGGTGAACTTTCATAAAGTTTACCGACACAGTGAGCAGTGTGACATCGCCTGATGTTGCAACAGCCCTCGCAGGACTACAGTGCTTCTGAAGTCCCTTCAATAGTCCTCTGATCCTCTTATCCACACGAGGTGGTGAACTTTCCACGTGATGTGCAAAGGTTCTTTGCAATCAAAGCAAAACCTTTAGTTCCCAGAATAGATTAAGTGAAAGACGTGATTTAGTAGGATGTGTGTTTTGCGTAGCCGTTGGGTGACTGGACTGAGACGACCGACTCGCTGCGTGTGAGAGTCAACTGTGACTGATTCCTGGTGTGACGTGGCATTTACCCCTTCAGCATGACGGGCACAATTAAGGTCATTGTCTTCAAAAATTGGTCGTAAGTTTTTGCCACAATTTCTGCCAGATTTGTTCTATCGGCGCCATCTAACGAGACGGTAATCCATTGGGAACACTTGCAGAGCAGTGGAAGCTGTCGTGTTTTAGAATTGCTCAGAGAATTGGATATCAAAGAGCTATCTGAGAGATCCCTAGTGGCCTGATCCACACAGTAAAGGGCAGCACTTACCCATCCAGAAATATATTTGTCGCATAACAGTAAAAGTAATATTTCAATTCTTCGAGCTGATAATTGATTCGTGACTGGGTTGAGATTATTAACTCTTTAAGCTTGAGAAGGTTGTTTAATCACCAGGATCTCAGCGGTGCCAGTGCAGAACTCTGACCTTTGAACCACCCAGCCACCTCTCAGTACACATCAACATAGATTCTTAATTCTGTTTACATTTTCAAAAAATTATAAGCGTTATTTATCTCTGCGTTATTTTTGACGAGCCAGGAGAGAATTTGACGGAAAGATTATGCTGTCGGAAAGTGGCGAGTTCCAACCCCTTTTTGGGAGTCAACCCAGCCCATCATTCTCTCGTGGCCAATACAATTAGTACCATTTTGTGTCAAGTCAACAGTGTTCTGTCATTATGTATATAATGGTTCCCTCCATAGATGTGTGGAATTGCACCACTTGGCTCAGGACCACCAATGAAGAGAAGCATTGCCTTCACTGGATTTGCTGCTGCCGTGCATTAAGGGAAACCTGCTTCCAAAAGCTAATGCTGCTCACGTGCAACCTAATGTTCTGAGTGCTTTACGCAGTCTGCAACACACACACACACGGAAATGAACGGGACATATGAACGTGATATGCCGATCGAAATCGTGCATGCTGTGTGACTCAGTGTTGTTTAGCCTAAAATTAAAAAAATGGAATGACCAGTAGCAGAGAACTTTTTTTTTATGTAATAGTCACCAACATTTAGGTTGTTTCACTGTGAAAATATACATTTGTAACTGAGTATTATATTGGCCAAAGTTAAATGCTTGGAGAGGTTTGACAAAGTCAAGGGAAAATGTCTGCATACTCAAATTAATAACGAATGTGCACTCATCTCCATTGGTAGACCTGAGCCTGTGGCAGAAATTCCACATTTCTGTGGCAGGGCCAAGCCTCTCCACAGGGTGAGCACTGGTGACTAGAAGTGGAACGAGGCAGCTTTTCATCCACTGACGTTGATTAAGATGATGCATTAATTTATTCGTGCTTGAAATGTTTTTGTAATAAATTTGTGCATCAACCTTAGAGCCACTCGATGCACTACCATTCAGCCTGTAATCCAGCACTGGAGGCAGTGAGGGTTGGTTGGCTCCTCGTTGCCGTGGGGGGCTGTGTGGGTTGTGGAAGGGGAGAGGGTTCACGACCGGTTCAACGATTATACGTTAGCCGTGTCGGGGAATATAATTATTCCACAAGAGCGAAAATTGAAGTATTTGCCAGTGTGAGGATTCGTATGGGTTTGAGTATTTGTCACATGATTGGTAAATGCCCAGTCTATACTATAGTTAATTAAACATATGATTGCTGTGACCTAAACCTGAGGGCAGTGGCTATATCCTAGGGAGGGACTCTTCCATCGCAGTAATGTGGAGTTTCCCACCACCTGATTAGGACCACCATTAGGTGAGTTGAAGAACGATGTTTCGAATTTTGTTTACCTAAATCCCCAGTCTCTCGTATGTTGAATCCATCGGTGACAAAACAGCAAGGCCTGTGGTTATCCTGTGAATGGATTCGCGCCTGCTAAAGGAATGTAGAGTTTTCACCGCTGCTTCTCATCTGGCAATGCAGAGGAGCACTGCCCATGGATTATTCGAGCAGAGGAACGCTCTGTCCATTGAAAACCTTTACACGGTGGGTTACCCTAGCTTTCTGAATGCTCATTCTGATTTATGAGTGACGTCTTCGCCTGCTATGACTTGACATTGTCGTTGCGGTGGTAATGGTGACACTCCAATATAAGGTCCACGATAATCATATCATCCATAATAGAGGTTTTTGGGTGAGATTGCATAAGTATAAATGTGTCGTTAAACCCGACACAGCCAATTAGTGAGGTTTGTCACATAAACAAAACGTGCCAATTAGCTACTAGTTCAGCACACCAGTGTGTGTTGGAGAGTACACCCACAACATTTACATTTATATTTACACGATCTAACCTAAAAACCTCTTATGGACAATATTGGTCGCAAAAGCCTACGTTTTCAATTAATCATATCTATTTAGAATAATATCGTTATTACAGCCGCTCATTTAATTTTTTAAAAATATTTTATTTTCTTGCAGAATATTCGTGAACAAAAACATGAATAATTAAAAAGGGATATATTAAATGATTGCTTTGTAAAATGTTATCAGGAGTCATGACAGCATGGCGCCATCATTTTAAGAGGATATACTATTATTTTGAAATGTTTAGTTTAACCGACAGCATGTGTGTTGTGAGCAGTAATTTGTAATAATTATGGAGACTTTATGACAGGCTTAAGTTGAGTGAATTTCTGTCAAAGGTCCTTTAAGCAATATTTATTTGTACTGGGGGTACAGCAAAGCACATAACATACAAAAACAACGTGAAATTAATTTACAAAGCTGTCGCAACACTTTCAACATTTTTTTTATATTGCTATCGTTTCACGGAATATTATTGTGTTGCGGCAACTCTTCATAACAGCAAGGGAAGTGGCCATCCTGTGGGAAGACCTGGACCCACTATAGTATTGTGCGTTTTCAAACCGATCCAGGGCCACCGTTGGAGAACAACACCCAATATTGATTGTAGCATGGAGACACATTGACATTTTTTGACCTATTCATTGAAGTGGCCCAGAATTCTTTGTGCCCAGCCTGCCCCACGGTTAATCTGTCGGCGTCTGCTGTGACCTAACGGGTAAGCCGGCTCTTGTCCTCTAGAGCAACCGGGGACCCTCCGCACTCCTGCAGAATTTCTCCCTCCCATCTCTTATTTTGAGCTCGGAGACACTTTCACTTATTCAGCAGGGGGCGGGGGGCGTGGGGGTCTCCCGCTGCTCTGCATGCCCGCTTTGCCCCTCATTTAATCTGTCACCGGCTGCCGACGCCGCCGCAACCACCGCCGCCGATCTAACGGCGACGGTTGCAGGCGCTCCATCTCCTCGATCTGCCCTGCTCACCGACGAGTGGCGGGCGGGGGAAAGAAACGTGTTCCGCTTCGCTGCCCCTTCCAGGAAATGGCGAGCGGCCACGGCGAGGGAAGAGAGCCGGCCGCGGCGTGCGGTGGGAGTGCGCCCGCGCCACCTGCGCCGCCGCTGCCGCTCGCTTCGGCTCCACGGCGTCTCCGCTCCGTCTCCTCTGACTGCGGGGAGGTGAGTTGTTGGTGTCGGCGGCGCGTCGGGGGGTGGAGACGGTGGGTGATCGCGCTGTGTCCGCTCGGCGAGCGGCGGAGGCCGCCGCGGGTATTTGCGTGCCGCCCGTGGCGCGCGAATTGACTCGTTCGTGATGAATGTTCTTTCGCGGAACTAGGAAACGCTCGCAGACGTGAGCTCAGAGGTCATCAAAGGAAAGTGAATTAAAACTGTACTCTCTGGCCTCTCTCTGTGTGCTGCGGAGAAAGGCCATTGCCCATAACGTCACCTCCTATATTTTTCTCTTTTAGGCAATTTAGCATTTCTAAATATCCGATACTGTTGAAACATGCGCGGGTCCTGTGGAGGTATTAAATCGTAACTAAAGACTGATTTTAACAGTATTTTTTTACTGTATGTCTTGACATAGGATGGTTATGGATGACTCCTGCATCACAGCTGGCCTTTCCAGACTTCGCTGCGCAATTGCTCTCCACTGGCGTCTATTCACCACATTTGTTTTTGTCAACTAAAATCACTGGGCCATTATCTCCCAGGTCCTGGATTTGCTGAAATCTTTCTGTATAAAGACACTTGCTGGATGTATGAACACCACTTGGATAACCCATTTAACATCTTCTTACATCTAACGTGCGTTGTTTTGTCATATTAATGTTCGGTACATTTATAGCCACAATAATTTCCTGTTAAAATGTGCGAGCCGAAGCTGCAAAGTGGAAGTGCCCGCACAGACGTCAATATAAATGCATGCGCATTATGCGCGTTGATTCATTAACCCCCCCCTCCATTTCGCGCAAAAAGGGCGCACAAGTGTTACCACCACATCTACGCCTCTATTTAAGGAACGGAACAGGTGGACTTCTCCACAAATCTGTCTGTCGCCTGATGATGCTAGCTGTAATTACTGGCAAAACGTCGTACTCAGATTGTAAATGTTGTGGCTTGGCTCTCCAACACACCGGTGTGCTGTACTAGTGATGAATTGGCACGTTCTGTTTACGTGACAACCCTTACTAGTTGGCTGTGCCGGGTGGTGGCGGGTTTAACGACACATTTATATATTTACGCGATCTAACCCAAAAAAACTGTATCATGGATAAACGGAGTGTTTAAACAAATACAAACAAGGGAGACGTGCATTCATCACCTCTATTTAGCCGAGTTTGCTAACCACAAGCTGCACAAGGCCAGTTGGGTTATTTATGATTAGATTCAAAGCTTTCGTGACTGCAGGAATTACTCTTTGGTTCTTTTGGTAAAGTCACGTAGAAAATCAAATCAAATAGAATACGATTTTTCAGTTGCAACACAAGCAGCCATCATCAGGCAAGAATGAATGATAAAACACAGACACGGAAACAACATAGGCAGACACACATGCAGAGAGAGGCACACACCAAGAAGACACAGACACGAAACAACATAGGCAGACACACATTTGCCTTGGTGTGTGTCTCGCTCGGTGTGTCTTGGTGTGTGTCTCGCTCTGCATGTGTGTCTGCCTATGTTGTTTCCGTGTCTGTGTTTTATCATTCATTCTTCCCTGATGATGGTTGCTTGTGTTGCAACCGAAACGTCGTATCTATTATTATTTGATTTGATTTTCTACGTGACTTTTCCGAAAGAACCAAACAGTATATTTATGATTCTTCGGATCCACGTGAAATGCTTAAGACTCAAAGGTGCCAAGCTAAGGTACCCCAATGAGAGTGGGAGACCCATCTCGGAGATGGTGGGGCGGCACTCTGTGGGTGCCCCCTCGAGCCTGTTGTGGAAATTCCACATTCCTCTAATCGTGTTCAGTCTCTCTATAACGCTCTATTGCCACCCTTGACTCGCCGAAAAGTGGCACAAATGTTTTCGACCCCAGGGGGGGTTTGAACGGCTGAGGCGACAATCCGAACAGGATTTGAACTTGGGAGTCGTCCTGTTTAGTGATCTGCCACAGTGCCACTCAGCTGGATTTAGTGGAAAGGCAAAATAACGCGATGTATTTTGTCTTTCTACTGCTGTCGGGCCAAAAGATATTTCTCGACCTTACTTCAGCATGCTGGTTTGGTTGGACAAAGGGGAAGCGCAGGACTGATTTAGATTTAAACTAAACTATGTTTATTTTGCCAGGTAAGGCCCACTGAGCTATGTAGCTCTTTTTGAGAAGTGACCTGGTCACAAATGATAGCCCAGTGAAGTGGCTTATCATATGGATGATTTTTCGCAGCCAAATACAGTCGTCAGGTTCAAACCCGCAACCTCCTATGTACCAGGCGAGGTGGTTGACATCTCACCACTGCGGTGCCCCTCGCCGTTGATATTTAGCTATGGCCAGGAATCAAAGTTGGGGGTTAACCGGGAATCGAACTCAGGCCAGGGATTGAATTCACGTGGCCCGGTTCGTTCCGCAGTGTGCTAACCACTGCGCCACCACTCGCTCTCTCCAGTGGTGTTTGTGAAATTGGATTGCCGCGACATTTTCTGCGACTGCCTGTATGTCTTCCCAACCGCGCAATGGAAGTCCCCAATACATTTTTTTTTCTGAAGTCGCTGTACTTGATGAAATAATTTATTGGCAGGCAATAAAAAAACTTGGGATTTTGACTTTTACATTGATACACTAATAGCATGTTCAATCCAACCGTCAACTTTACGCTTGGGAGGGCGAGTGAGCCCACCACTGGGCTATGCATCCACCCAGTATATATCTTTATCTTTCTACGGCTTTCAAATTTGTCTTGGCTTGGCTTGGGCAACAGCGTGCATGGCCAGGCCCCACCACATCCATGCGTGCGTGCTTACTGCAACAATATGGAACCTTTTGCCACACAGCTTGGGGGAGAGTTACTAAAGATATAATGTGCTGATCGAGCAGATATAGCAGAGTGGCTACACTCCGGTATTACTAATGTATGATTACATGTCACTAATATAGTGAGGGAGGCATGTGAAGAAGCTTGGTTTTCTGCACCCTAGCAAATATTTTGGAAATGTAAAAATGCGCCGAGTGCATTGCTGGAAACGGCAGATAAATGGCAAAGGCGTTGTGCTGTGATTGCAGAATGTGTTGTTTAAACACATTCGAAAAACACCAGCCACAAAACAGGGCCACGATTTCTCTCACGTGGCACACGTGCGCGTTCCTCTTTTTAAACTCATCGGAATCCGACGACAGAACCATTGCAAGGTGGTCAGCCACCTTATGTGAGACAGCGGTTCCCTTATAAGAGAAAATGGAGGCACTATCATGTGAATTTTAACGGACTGCTGCTCTCTTCTTGCTCTGTTAATTTGTTTGTTTGTTCCCTTAGTTGAGGGCAGCGCCAAGTCTATGAAATCGCTGCACCAAGAACGCCGTGCCAACGCTCTGTGGCGTGGGCGTTTTATTCGGAGTGGCTCAAGTCGCGATGTCGCACTGCTCGTCTCCATGGGCGTTTCTGATTCAGTGGTGGAAAAATACCTCCTGTGGCAGCAGCCGGTCTCTCCGTAGACGGTGAACTTCCCACCAAGCGGAAAACATCTTAGCAACCCTATAGGGATGATGATGATGATGGTGATAACGGTATTGGACATAGTGAGTCTCTTATTGTTTTGTTAATTCATGCATTTAAAAATGCGTTCATACCATGTAATGGAATATCTACACTGCTATTCCATTGGCAGATAACTTTGTTCAACGATGAAAGGAATCAAATATTTTTTAAGTTTAGTACAAACTTAAAGTTACGTCAAACTTTAAGCTGACCTTGCCCCATGAGAGAAACCGATCGGTCCTCAGGCTCTCATTTTTGGAGGCCCAAATACAAAAAAACATGGTATTGTAAAGGTTTTTTTAATAGTTATAAGATAGACTTTATTATTTATGCTCATTTCTACTTTTCAAGGCCTCTATAGTTAATAATTCACGAGTCTTTCCATCATTTGTGATGATTGTACGCAGGGCTTAATTTCTCACTGAATATTTTTCTGGCTGCTGGTAGACTGTAGGAGACTCGTGATTTGCAGCTACAGGCAAAGCGAGATGCACATTGGGTGCGGAAATGTTATCTTGAGTAACCGACCCAGACAGACCCTGATAAAATTAAACTACGACGTTTTGATCGCAACACAAGCGGTCGTCATTAGGAAAAGATGACGACCACTTGTGTTGCGATCGAAACGTCGCAGTTTTTTGTTATTTTCTTTGAACCTATCTACGTGACTTTACCGAAAGACCCAAAGAATATAAACTGTGTCTGTACGGATTACATGGAAAAATATATCCATCACAGCAGTAAGCATCTCCCTCATTAGTTCAAATGCCAGCCAGGGTCAACTCGGCACCGTTATCATCAGCAACCGTCATTATGCCTCCCAAGTTGGTAAATTTAGCACTTCCTGGTGATGCTGCACTTGAGAAGTCAACGGAAGTTGAATTATGGAGATACTAGGCCCTGCCATAAGACTGTGGAATTTCCAACACTGAACCAGGAGCACCACTGACTACGCTGGGTTCATAAAAGGAGGGACTGAAATTAGACTTTCTCTTCCAGAAGCTACGGAAGCTCCATACATGTTCAGATCAGGGGTGGGGTTGGGTGGGGAGGGGCTGGTCACCCCGTGGTGCCCTTATCAACGTTTAACCTACTCACCCTGGCTTGTGCCCGCCCTCACAGTCGGCCATATTTGCGGAATACACCACGCCGCCGTTGACCCTGGCCATTGACCGAGCAACCCAACGTTCGTACCAGCTCCCTCCGCAGGAATGTGTTTAATATCCAATTCCAGTTCAGCATGCTGGTTGGTGTGGGCTGAGGGTAAGGAGCATATAATTGAGAACATGTAAGTGCAGTATAACAGTTGATTAGCACCACTGCCCTCTGCTGGACTCTACGTAGGCCCACAGCCTTTAACAAACCTGGAGGACACCCATCTGAGTACAGCCAGATTGGCCTGCGAGATCTGCCTGTATGACAAGCCATTTGTGGAGATAATTAATGAGGCTTTTCCAGAAGAAGACACTGAGGCTCCTGGCCATTTACCATGAGCTGTGGATATGCACGGTTGTTTTTGTCACAATTTGATGTAGAGTGTTGCACGCTCTATGCGTAAGAGAAAGTGTGGCTCTGCCTAAGGCGGCGCAGGGTCAGCGCTGACGCTCTGGGTTCCACTGGGCTGTACCACGATTTTGCAGGGTTCACCTCCCACCCATGTTGCCTTCTACCTTCGGGTTAATCCTGAGAAAGCACTGCAACTGGTGCAACTGTGAAACAAGGACATTATGCACTCTTTGGTTCTTTCGGTAAAGTCACGTAGGTATAAAATAATGATGGACGCTTGTGTTGCGCCCGAAACGTCGTGATTTATTTTATTTTTTACTTAAGTGACTTTACCGAAACAACCAAAGAGCATGGATTCCTGCAGTCACGAAAGCTTCAAATCAAGAAAGGACATGATGCTTTATTATAAAAGAAAGGTTTGGTGGGTGGATGGACGGTCGCATCCAAAGGGCGTGTGGCCTGCTAGTTTACAATGGAAATTAATTCAGTTAATTTTTTTAGGATTGATTATATGAATAAAGCAGATGTTAAAGACCCCACACTATTGTCATGAAACCCACTGTATTTCTCCAGTGTCACAGCCCATTTCCCAAGCTTGAGACCAAACATTATTCGCAACTAAATGCTCGACTACAAGATTACGAGTCAAAAAGATTCCCTGCACAAATAAGCATTGAGGTACCACTGATCTGTTTACAGCCCTGAGCCATTGGTGAATCATCCACATTCCTCTGGTGGGGGTGAGTTGAACCATAGGAAAACCACTGTTGGCTTCCCCACAAGGTGATACCTGTTTTATCGTCCACCGAAGGATGATGGTCATAAAAATATTCTTTCATAACTATCGTTTAGTCTTATCCATTAGAGCGTCTTTGCTTGGGGTGTCTGTGGCTCATAATATCTTGATTTTTTGTTAATTGTGCTCTTGCACCACTGCCAACGCAGCATCATCAAATACTTTTTGAGATAAACCGTTTACATCTCAAAACGCCATTGTCCAAAATATCGCCAATTTTAAATGTGTATGTGGCTGCTTTAAATGCGTTGTCGTTGACGCGTGTTCACTTTTCACGTCTGTACATTCCTGTCGAGTGCCACCACGATGCGCAACACATGGTGACGGATGCAGTGTCGAGGGCTCTGGGTTTGCGAATGGACGTGTCTGGCAACACATTGCGTTTATATCCGCGACTTGCGTATTCATGCAAAGTGCATAATAAAAACCAGAAACATTATAATAAAAATACTTTAAATGGCTTCATAATCACAGGCAGCATTTTAATCAAGCACGTTATTGCAGTACAGTGGCTTCATTACAGTGTTGATTTAGTGAACTGTTATTGATAACAATAATAATGGTAATAGCAGGCCATAACACAGGGCAGCCCATTCGAAGTGGGGCGGAGGGTTTGGCCGGCCAGTTTAGTCGCACCGCTTGACTCGAATGCACATTTTCTTTTTCATCTTAATAATTAGACGGAAAACACTCGTGCGGAAACTGCAAATGTTATTTTTTTTTTAAGCCAATACAAGCGTAATAATTGCACGTCGCCGTCAAAGGACGATGCAGTGCGCCCGCGTGGGCAACCGCATGTTGTTGGTTTTTTTTAGCCAACGGGCCCTGTGCGCTTATACGCGTTCATTGCAAACAGTGATGCATCATTGTGCGGACGGCAACGGAGGTGGCATTTGTTGCCGACGGCGGTGCCCGTGGTTCTTCTCGCTCGTTCCGGCAATTTCAGACGGAGTGCTGAACCAGTGCCCCCCCGCCACACGGCTGAGATGCTGGCCTTAAATTTCCTATGCGCTTGATTCGACGTGTGTATCATGCAGCTTAAGAATGTATATTGATCGATGAATGAATGCATTGTATTGCGTTAGACTTCTTACGCACCGTACGTAGCCAACCGTGCAAATCGGATGTGCTAATCGCTCCTCTCCTGCCGTAAAGTACTAGGTAATAAGTATATTTGAAGTAAGTTTGAAAGTAGTTCTGTGGTACTCTGGTTCTTTCAGTAAAGTCACATGGGTATAAAAAATAAAATATATTAAATCACAACGTTTCAGGCACAACACAAGCGTCCGTCATCAGGTGGGACAACCACAGCAAGAAATAATTGCTGAAGTAGGCAAAATAACCAAAGAGTATGGATCCCTGCAGTCACGAAAGCCTTCTAATAGATTAGTTCTGTGGTGTCATCTTCAGGGGTCGTTTGCTGGACACGATGTGAGGATCCTGCTGGCTGATGGAGTACTCGAAGGCTTTTTTTTATTACACATAGTGACATGACTATCAAAAAATAGCGATCTTCTAATTCATGAGGACAATAAAAAAACGTTTATTACATTAAATATGTTGCTGTCATAGTAAACAAACAATGTCTTATTACGTGATGCAGACAGCACGTCAGGAAATGAATTTTTTTGTCAGT
>CM025625.2:1509200-1525261 GCA_014621495.2 Entosphenus tridentatus
ACTACACTATACACTACTACACTATACACTACTTCACTATACACTACTACACTATACACTACTACACACAGACTCTAGCACTTCCTGGGGGCATTCCCAGGCCAGCCGAGCGACATCGCCCCACCGCCAGCGTGGCCTGGGCCAGCCCCGGGGTCTTCACCCAGTGGGACATGCCCGGTAGAGTTCCTTGTGCTACACCCATTTCAAACCTTTTAAAACAGTCTGCCTCAGCAGCAGACCATGCTTTCCCACCTGATGACGGACGCTTGTGTTGTGTCCGAAACGTCGTGATTTATTTTATTTTATACCTACGTGACTTTACCGAAAGAACCAAAGAGTATGGATTTTTCCATGAATTTTGGTCTTTGAAAAAATAAAAACACGTTTGCTCACAGGTATGAGGCACATTTATCTTTGACTTTTGTTGTGAGAGGCGTAATTAATCTCATTTAGAGGGCACTGAATGGGTCCGTTAATAAGGGACCTGTAAAAAAATGCAGCCTAATTTTTCTAAAAATCTAGTGCACGTGCAAAACACTCTGAAGGGCAACCACTGATGAGGAGCATTCATCCACTTTGATTTCCCCATTGCAACAAGCCGCACACTCCTCCCCCCAACACCGAGTGCCGCGTTCAAGTGCCAATCTGCCCCTAATGCTGGACCTTTCAGCCCTTGACGAGTTCACCGCTCTAAGTACGAGTGCGTCGTGCTCTCATCAGCCGCCGTGAAGAGATGCCCTGTGTGTGTGTGTGCGTGTGCCTCTTCACGCCGTGTGAATAGCGTGCTTATTGGGAGCCGCACTTTGTGCGGTGAGGCGCGTACTTTGAAGAGGTGATCCACCGTTACGCACCTACAGATCATCGGTCTGTTGTCTCCGCTACGGAGATTATGTGGTCGGCAGAGCCCTGACACCGGTGGTTGAGTCGCAACCTTGTCTCTGAATATTGCCTAAGATGTGCTCATCTGTCTCAGCGAGTGTAACACGTGGGCTTTCGTGACCAATATCCATCAGAGGGTTTTTTGGGTGAGATCTCTCAGCTTCAGGGAGTGTTTGGGGGGCTTGGATTTTCATTTTGGTTCGGGTGCTTATGTGAAATTTTATTTGATAATTAAACAAAGAATGTGCATAGCAATGTGCCTTAAATAGGCGGCTTGCAGTGGACAAAAATTCCCTGCAAAAATTATCCTTTTAAACTATGTAAAGTGTTTAACTATCGAAGGTTTGCAGTTTGACCAAAAAACTATTCAAAAATCCACAGTTAAAATATTTGTTTGCACCCTTTAACACGTGAATATTTGTCAAACCCCTCTTAGCCGCTGTGTTGCCAGAATCAGAATCTTTATTTATCCTGGAGAAATCCGATGAGCCAATTAAACCCTTTTCACAGATGTCCAGTCGGGAGCGGGTCAGAAAGTTGCAGAAACAAACAATGCACAAAGACGATGGGAGTGCAAAGTATAATGAAAGGTAAGCAGATCAAATTGTGGGGGATGATGGAAAATCAGAAATCCGATAATCCGTCATGTGACTTGAAAATGTTCTCCAACAGTTGTGATGATAATCGTGGGCAACAGGACAAAGCGTGACTCCTTTTGCGATAAATGAGCAGATGCGGGCGTTCCTCGCATAACGCGCGGCACGCGTTCCTGAAAAACAGCGCATAAGCCGAAGTGCGCTGTGTGAAGCCTACGGTCCCATAGAAATGAATGTTATATGTATAATTTAATTTAATTATTTTATCCCTGAATATACAAAATATATGTATCAATTTAATACTTAATGATATGAATAACATTAGAAAGAATACTAGTTCTTTGAGTTTAATGACAAATAATAATTGAGATAAAAAAGATTACTACTTACAAATATTACTTAATAAGGAGTAATAGCAGGCCTTCTTGAACGCTTCCATGGGCTGCTTCTACTCAGATCTACAACGACTACACTGGGCCCTGCCATGGCGCGGTGATGCCCTCAGATCGAGATTTTAATTGCAAAAATATTTTTCGTTACTTTAAATTTTTCTCACTGAAAATCATTTTTTGTTACTTAAAAAAAAATGTATAATTGCGTTTTTTTTTATTGAGCGCATGACTGTGAGCTCGAACTCTGTCCCTAAAAGATGTATCGCGTAACTGCGAGCTCACGCCATGGGTGTGCGTGTTACGCCAGGAATACGTATTAGGAAGCCGTTCTATAATGCGGGACGGAAAAACTTCAGGTAATAGGAAAAATAGGGTTGCTGATATTAGGAGTGTCCGCAGAACAGATCTCTTCCGCGGATAATGGGCGTTGTGGGTAATAGGGTCATGGATAAGAGGAGTTCTGCAATTAAAGGTGCGCATCACATCTTGTATGGGTGGCATCTGTAAATAATCCTAAGGCAGTGATGATAGTTATCAAACTATGTGGCAAGCTGAATTGACACCGAAGCAAACATTGAACTGGCAGCCTTCCGATTTCCTTTTGGGCACTGGACCACTATAAGCACCTGGATGTCTGGTATTACGCAATAAGCATTGATTTTTAGGAAGTGCGTTTGGGGTCGAATGTTCGTGGAGTATTTTTTTCTACCAATATATATATTTTAAATTGCTGATTTGATGCTATTTACTGCCAGTGTGGTAACTTTTCACTGAAAAGTAGGGTCAGGTTAGATTTAGCTTTTGTTTTTGCGAGGTAAAGCCATTGACAAATTAAAGCTTTTTAAATCCTTTATATTAAGTTCACTTGCGCGCTTGCTTGCTTGCTTACGACCGTGCAAATCTTTCGGTCGTTTTTTAACCCACTTCCCGTGATCCAATCGAGCTGACATTTTCCACGCAGACTCGTTGTGCGTGACAATTAATGTTCGTGAAATTTTTTTTCCAAAATTTTACACTTTTTAGGACAAAAATATTATATTTAATTACCAATTGCTTAATGCTTGCGCTGCAATCATCTGACCCATAGGTGGCAGCCATCTCAAGCCAGAGGACGAGAGGACTCTAGCCGCCACGTATATAAAGGATTTATAGTGAAAAACTTTGTTTTTACGGGTACATTTTTTACAATCGGGTAGGGTGGGGGGCTGGTTACATCATAGCAGCCCGGTTACAGCAAATAAAAAAACACACGAACAAAGCAATCCAAAAACAACAGTTCACGATCAAGCCGTGCATCAACGTCCTACAAATAGCGCAACCAACACGAATCAGGTGCTGGCCTTGACAGGTCACATGGAGGCCGGTTTCTAACTGCCGGCTCAAAACAGGGGCAGCATTCGTTGACCTCCCTCCCTCTCGGCATGTGATGCCGCATGGAGGAAGGGCCTCCTCCTGAAGCTTGCGATGGCCGTGCCTTGCTGCCCGGCTAGCTCTCAGCCTCTTCTTGGGTCTTTCGGTAAAGTCACGTAGAAGGGAAATAATAAAATAATAAAAATAAAACATAATAAAATACAATTCTCACTTTTATTATGTTTTTATTTTATTATGTTTTTTGTATTTTATTGTGTTTTATTTTTATTATTTTATTATTTCCCTTCTACGTGACTTTACTGAAAGAACCAAGAAGATGAATCCCTGCAGTCACGAAAGCTTTAAATCGAAAAATATTCTTGGGTCTTTCGGTAAAGTCACGTAGATAGGTTCAAAGAAAATAATCAAAAATAACATAAAACTGCGACGTTTCGATCGCAATGCAAGCGGTCGTCTTCAGGAAAGAGGGGGTTAGCTTTTCTTTGAACCTATCTAAGAGACTTTACCGAAAGACCCAAGAATATGAATTCCTGCAGTCACGAAAGCTTTAAGTCAAGATTTAGCTATCAGCCTCATCGCCGACATGCTGAGCGACCGATTGTTCGCCGTCCACCTTAGTGGCGCTGCCAGCAGCCCACGAAGATTGAATAGTGGACTCCCGCAGGGATCTGCTCTAGCCCCGGTGCTGTTCAATCTCTACACCGGTGACATTCCGGCGACGTAAAGGAACCCCCCGAGCTCGTAGGCTTAAATCCAGCAAGCCTTTCTGGATACGAGCCTCTGCTCTGGCAGCTGAAAAGGTGGGCCACTCTGAACGTGGCAAACAAAAACATCATTGAGGACCCGACCGTGGCAG
This sequence comes from Entosphenus tridentatus, assembly GCA_014621495.2. Taxonomy (NCBI): domain Eukaryota; kingdom Metazoa; phylum Chordata; class Hyperoartia; order Petromyzontiformes; family Petromyzontidae; genus Entosphenus; species Entosphenus tridentatus. The sequence goes on from CM025625.2 coordinate 1,513,295, forward strand.
TGCCGGGATTCTCTCTAGTGACGTCTGTGGAGCTCACTGAACCGCGTTCGGATGCAGCACGGGAGGTGTGCTTACGCGTTGTTCCACAAATGGAAAATTAAAGATTCACCGATCTGCGACTGTGGTAAAGCCCAGACCATCAAACGCATCACCGACAAGTTGCGCCATCCATGCACATCCCCTGGCGGGAGACGCTGTAATCCGTACAGCGTCTACTGCGGCCTTGGATCGGTTGAAGGACCTTAACATTCAACTGGGACATCATTTATACAAACTGTTGCTTACATGCCATACGAAAGAAGAAGAATCAACACGAGGTTAATATCACGCATCACGCACACGTGAAAGGACATCCGAGGTCCAAAAAGTTTTTTTAAAAGTAGGACGAGGATTTGTTTTTTGCGTAGTGGGGGGGGGAGTGGGGGATGGAGAAACGGGGGGGGGGGGACCAGGAATAGGGAGGAACTCCGAAGGATTAAATACATATTCAATAAAGTTCGCGGTGGAGGTGGGTTCTGCAGGGGTTTTCGAGGGCAAAGTGGAGAGCCGAGAGCAGAGTGGTGCAATGGAACCAGTGTGCGTTTTAACACTGAGCCCTACACCAAGTCTGGGTGAATAACATCGCAGTCATCGGAAGATAGAGAATGCGGTGGCTCAATATCCAATTGTAGTCGGGGTGAAATTCTAAGTTGATTTCTGGTCAAGAGGAAGCCAATTTTTACCTTCCTATTTTTGTTGTTGTTGCAAATATGATTTGATATGTGCAGCGAACAATGGCATGTAATCGAGGGCGACACGTGGGGTATTTACATTTGTTAACGGGTTCAATTAATTGAGAGATAAACGCCATCATTGTGGTAGTGGGGAGGGGCAGTCAATTGGCCACATTCCCGAAAACACCGCCAAGTTTTATCTTGCTGACGTTAAAAATAAGTCTAGGACCGTTAATTGTATTTTAAGGACATCAGTCTTGTTGCAGCTTTTGTATGCAGATCATCCTCGGATTTGCTAGACCACGAGATAACAGAAGCGTCATCGGTGAACAGATTTAGTTCGGAGTGGGATAAGCGAGTCTTCTAAATTCTGGACGTGAAGCGAAGAGGATAGGACCACGTTTGTAGCCCTGAGGGGGGACACCTTCAGTGATCGGGGTTTTGTTCCAGGTTGGGTTGTTTACAGATATTAGCTCGGAGCTGTCTGAGAGGATCAGTTTACTTGTTGGTTCTTTCGGTAAAGTCACGTCGAAAGAAATTCAATTAAATAATAATAGAATGCGACGTTTCGATTGCAACACAAGCAATCTTCATCAGGTACAAATGAATGAGAAAACAAACCTAGTAAACTTGGAAATATAATGCAATACAACACAGAGAGTCGGCCAACAAAACAGTCAACACCCCACCTGGTTGATTACGTTATTCCAAAGATTGCTAAATTTGAGAGAGAGACAAAACACAGACACGGAGACACACAGACAGACACACAAGCAGAGAGAGACTCACACAGAGACACAGAGAGCGACACACAACATAGACACACAGAGACACACACAGAGACACACAGACAGACACACAAGCAGAGAGAGACTCACACAGAGACACAGAGAGCGACACACAACATAGACACACAGAGACACACACAGAGACACACAGACAGACACACAAGCAGAGAGAGACTCACACAGAGACACAGAGAGAGACACACAACATAGACACACAGAGAGAGACACACAACATAGACACACAGAGAGAGACACACAACATAGATACACAGACAGACACACAAGCAGAGAGAGACTCACACAGAGACACACAGAGAGAGAGACACACATAGGCAGTCTGTGACTTGTGCGATGTCTAACGGAGGACGTTTTCTCTGGTGCGCCAAGCACGGGACAAATCATCGTCGATGCGGCGGACGGCGTGTCGACGTGTGTGTGGAGGGGCCCTGCAGCCGGTTCGCGCGCTGCGCTGTGAATCCGGCGACTCGAATTTGATTCCTGGCCACGGTTAACATCATTGGTGGATCTTCTATAATAATAATAAAAAAACATAATTATTTTATTATGTTTTATTACTTTATTATTTCCCTTCTACGTGACTTTACCGAAAGAACCAAGAAGATGAATCCCTGCCGTCACGAAAGCTTTAAATCGAAATCATTGGTGGAGTGTTCAAGGACAATGCATCCATTATCAGAGTTGTTTTTTTTTTGCATTCTGACCGCAGGTATTGTGGTTAATGCAAACATGATTCCTTGTAAAAAGGTGTCAGTTTTGTTGCCAGAAAAAAGGGTAAAAAAACCTATTGTTATGGTGGAGTGTTGTCAAGTTTTGTTTGAGTAATCAGGTGACTGAACTGAAAAGAGTAAAGTTGAATTTGCAAGTCAAACAACTCCTCCCATGACCAATTCTGCATGGAAGAGGCCTTTGCTCAGCAGTCGCTTGACAAAGGTTCATAAATAAATGTGTGTATATAATAAGGAAGGGCTTGGAGCAAACTTTCCCAACATTTTATACAATCATTGAAAATCCTTTCGCGAATTTCAAGCGGAGGAAATTGTGCACAGCAGAATACATTTCATGCTACTCTTGTAACGTTTTGTAAAAAGCCCAGAGACATACTTTGCTGCTAATGTATTTTTTCCGTTCACACGATATCAGTCCACGGTCCTCACTGCTATTCACAGATTTGCATGTAGCAGGAAGAGCCAATCAACAGATGAATCAGATTAGCAAGACCCACATATATCAGGGACGTTCGATAAGATAATTATCGATTACACGAGTTCTGCTGTTTTTGCCATGAGAAACGTTTATTTTCACATATTTTAAAACGCTGAAAACCACTAATGCCGCAAAACAAACTGGTTATTTCACCGACCTTTAAAGGAGAATGCACTGAATTTCCCTCGGCCTCTTTACCACCTGCTTGACAATCACGATCATTATACAGTTCTGCATTCCTGCCGCCTGCGGACACAGAGAGCGACATCTCACTATAAATAGTCTCTTGAAGCGTGATTCACACCTCCTGAGTGGAGGAGATGACCCGGGAAGGTGGCATATTGAGCGATTGCTGATATAATCATTGAGGAGAGTAGGCAAGGGGGGGGAAGTGGGCGCTGGAGGAGGCCGTGTGCTCGGTGGCAGAAGATGGAGAGCTCTGCATGCAAATATGAGCTACCCATCGGAGGCCGTAGGACTGCGAGAAGGGCTGGGTGCAGATGCAGCACTTGTCGTAAAAAATATACAAATATTACATAGAAAACAGGGGGAACATAGACATAGAGTAGGGAGAGAGGGGGTAGAGAGAGAGAGGGAAGGGGTAAGAAGGAGGAGAGAAGAGCGTGAAATCTTTCATTTAAAAAAAGGGGGGCACATAAAGCAAAGCATTGAAAAAAAACACCGAAATCATGAACGAAGCCAAGTGCCGACTACACCGAGCATCTTCTTGTTTCCTCTGATCGTAAAAAAAAGGAGAGAACAGAGAATTCCCCACGGTTGAGCTGAAGCAGTCGGCCATGAGCCACACCTCCTGGTGGTACCTGCTGCCTCTGGAGCTCTGTTCGACCGGGTCCCGCGGGAACGCCAACCGCTCGTTGTCTCCACCGGTCCCCGGGTCTGGCCCCAGGAGCGGCGCTCACGTCTTCGGAACCGCGATGAGCGAGAAAGCCCCTCCGCCACAACGAGGTTGCGGGCCATGGAGGGGGGCCGTCTCTTTTTTAATTTTAATCCGCCATGAAATTTTGAGCTATCGCTGTCCGCTGTCACGGGACAAACTTTACATTTGAGAAACCAAATGGCAACGAATCGCCTCGTGTCTGAAAGGGGGCCCTCAAGAGATGCCTCGGAACTCCTCCTCAAGCGTCTTCAATCGCGTCGTCTTCGCACTATAGCTCATTTTTTTTTGCTTTGGCAAGCTTTCCTCCATTCGGGGACACTTTCTTTGCACAACGCGGGCGCGCAGCTCGTCATAGCACGGTTTCTGAGTGGTCGACGACGAACTTCTTTATTGAGCTGCACGTCTCAGCGGTTTGGGAATTCTGGGCATACGCGCCGAATGATGCAGCGCGCAGTGGCCTACCCTCATCTCGGTTCTGCGTCCCGCAATGACCGCAGGTCGATTGTTTCACGCAAATGTGATTAAGGAACGCATCTATTGTGCTAAACGAGGAATTACTGTGCAGGCCTCTTGGTAGTCCACTGATGGATGAGGTCCTGTCCAAACCGCACGTTGGGGGAGTGGGGGTTGTCGGTGTTTATGTGACCATGCTCGTGGTGACAGCGGGGAGTGTAAACTGCGCATGGCATTTTGCAATGAATTCTGCTGCACTGCCCTCTGCCGCCCACCACGCAGTCCGACAGTGGCCAATGACAGACAGCCACTTTGTGTACGGTGGTCACCCATCGAACCGTTTAGTCAGGCTCGGCCGCTGCTTGCCTTCCACAAAGTCTGACGAGATTGTTTGCACCCCCAGGTGATACGCACGTGTGTACGATGCATGTTGAACTTATTTCGCACCGTACTTAGCCAATAATCCCTCCTCTCGTATCTCTCTTTTTTTTCTTCATCTGTCTCGTATCTTCACGCCGAATAAATCTCTTAATCTGACGAAGGTTATGCCCCCTCTCTCTTCTGAATACATCTCTTCCCTCTGTTGGTGCAGTACGTGGCCGTGGCGTGGCCGCCTGTCTCTCTGACTGCAATGCCGGTGCTGGATGCACCAAGTTTTGAGACTCTTGCTTGTAGATGATGAGGGAAAGGGGGGGGGGTGCACATATGAATTAAATAAATAACAGCGGAGGGAAAACCATGGCCTTAATCTCGACCGCCCACGCTCATGCGACGGAAAAAAAAGGCCCAAAGCGTTGATATTTCTACCGCCTCTCATTTCCGTGCGTCACAAGCGCCCGCGCGCGTGTGTGGAACATGCGCCTGTAGTGCGGCTGCCCTGACGGAATTCACATTTTGCGTAAGTGCACTTGTTCGTGGAGGAGAAATTCGCATGCGTTTTTTTTTTGTTTGTTACATATTGTGTCCGTGTGTGCACGCACGCGCGCGCGTGTTTGCAGCTGTACGGTCGACTGTGTGTGTAATCCACATTTATTTGCAGTTACGTTCATGGATAAGAGGCGTCATTCCCACGGCCTTGGGACGTTGTTGCTATGCAATAAGGCGGGGTTGGTCAGCTGTAACCAGTACCCGTTCCACATGTGATGTGAATTGATAACAAAATATTACTCCACAAGGGTTTTCCTTCATAGTAATAACGAAGCGCCTTATTATGGTTAGGGCTGTTGGCCAAAACGTCGTCTGTTTATATATTTTATTCCAGAATTTTTTGTTTCCTTATACGACATTATTATTGAGGAGTGTGAGTTTTTTGGTTTGTTTTTTACGCTTTGTATGCGACTGCCAACGCATTATCACCAAATCATGTATCCGCTGTGAAGCTGCTCATTTCTATGAATTTATAAACGGCTAGAGTTAACCACTTTTGTGTAATAATTTCGTACAAAAAACTCAATTGAAGTAAAAAATACGGACATAGTTTTGTTATATAAGACAGTATATGGATGTTCAGGGCCGGATCGAGGCACGAGGCTTCAGGAGCTGCAGCCCTGGGGCCTCCGCCAGCTGGAGGCCCTCTAGAGATGAAGTGAAAAGTGATTTCATTTGTGAATGCTGAATTTAATTTGTTGTTAGCCTTGTAAAAAAAAAAAGATTTTTATTCAACTTTGTTTTTCTTTTGAAAATACTACCGGGGGCCTCATACAGTGCCTATAGCCCAGGGGCCTGCAAAATCTTCAATCCGCCCTGTGGACGTTCAACTTCGTTCGCACCGTTCGTCGCCACCCGCGCTAATCGGAGTTGCGGTCGAAGTGCAACAAATTCCAACAACAGATGTCATTGCCGTCCGTGAGCACCTGCCAAGGCCGCATTTGTCTCTGCCGCAAATGCTGACGCACTCGCACCGCGGGTCCTCGCTTTTAGGCCGAGTTGACCCAGAGTCAGCAGCGGCCTATCGGTTATCGCTCCGTGAAATCGTCCCGCAGCGTTTGGCGCGCACCTTGGTAACGCACAACGAGGGTGAGCGCCGCACGCTGACTGAACCTGCGCTCGGCGTCTCGCGGGTCTGACTCGGCGCCGGAAATGAGTCCGCGATGTGTGACGAGAACACTGGGGGAGATGGACGATTGCAGAGCAGAGCTGCTGGCCGACTGCATCACGCGCGCGCTTGTGCGTGTGGGTGCGCGCACCGCGTCAGCGTTAATTTTAGAGTTTATTTGATTTGTTACAACGGATGATCTCGTCCGGCAATTTTACACCGGGGGGGGGGGGAGGGATCCGTGGTGCATGAGCGTAGCAGCAACAAAAACACAAAATTTAAACATTGCAGAGAACGAGTGCAAGGTCCCTGAGGAATATTGCGCCGCCCGACACGGCCAATTAGTAAGGTTCGTCCCGTGAACAAAACGTGCCAATTAGTTACAACTACAGCAGACCGGTCGTGTTGTTGCAGAGTAAACCCTACAACATTTGCAATTTGAGTACAACATTTCGCTGCCGATTACAACCAGCATGATCACCAGCAAAACGTCGTACAGCACTCTAATTATAACGTTGAGAGCTGTGCAGCATCATTCCCTGTTGTTCTGTACTTCTCTGCTTCCACATGTATGGTCGCTGCCCTCACCAAACCCGCAGGGATGTGCGTAGTGAAGTTACGTGTCAAATAACAGCTGCGACTCGCACGACGTGGGGAGGTCATCATCCTGTAGTGGATGCATAAGGCCAGGACAACCCAGGATTATGGAGCTGTAAGGAAGAGGGGGGGGGGGTGCAGTGTTGCAGTGTGACTGGAGTGTCAATTTGGCAGACTTTGCTGCGGTACACAAACATTATTTACGCTGAAAGCAAGAAAACCGTCAGCGGAGGGGACACGGTTCAAGTATGATGGTACTCGATCGTGGCACATTTTTTTAATGAGACCCATATTTTACTTTGAGACAATCATGGGTCCAATACACACGTTCTCCCCGTGGTCACGTGGACTTTTTATCCAGGTTCTGTGGTTTTTTCCTCCACGTTTAGAATCAACGTGCGTTTAGAGTATTTGACTCCTGTAACTCTCAATGCGATAAGCCACTTCATTGAGCCCTTACCTGGTAAAATAAAATAGTTTAGTTTTATTTCACATTATATTGAATACAGTCAGGAACATTGCTGCACTTGTTCCCGTGTTTAAGTAGGAACATGGTAATGGTACTGAGAAGAAGAGGAAAAACACATTTTTATATAGCATTAAGTAGGTTAAAAACACACTCGTCTGACAGATTCCATATCCTAGGGGGTAGAGCAATGGGGCTATGATTAATATGCAAATTACTCATGAGTTAAATTCCCATTTTGGGGAACATTGACAGCCTTTGCCCTGATTATACCCTTATATTACTTATAGTACTGTGTCCCGCATATGATCAATTGGTGATTATTTTTTCTCCCGAAAACGTTGTTTTAGCTTTGGTTTCGAACTTCCTACAGTGCCCTACATTAGCATCGCATCGCATTGCCTTGAACGTGCATTGCATTGCATTGTTCATGCATTGCACGCGTTGCACGCGTTGCACGCGTTGCACGCGTTGCTTCGAATCGCAATGTGGTTGCGTCGCAACTCGTGGTGGGATTTGCGACGCGCGCCAAACGGAATTGCGTGCGTTCCTGCGTCGCGCTACGTCGCAATGTCGCTCTGCGCTTCACGGTGCACAGCAGCAATTCCTTCTAGCTTTGAAGCTTTCGTGACTGCGAGGATTCATACTCTTAGGTTTTTTCGGTAAAGTCACGTAGGTAAAAAATAAATAAATTTAATAATTTATCACGACGTTTCGGAGGCAACACAAGTCTCCGTCATCAGGTCGGACCGTCACAGCTAAATTTACTGTATCAAGTGAGGAAAAATCCAAGAGTCTCTTGCAGCAGCAATTCCTTCCACACCTGTGGTAACGCCGTACCCGCAGTGGTGGGAATTCACGTAACGCCGGTGGTCATGTTGGGGGTGCGGTCGCATGGGCTAAGAAAGCGATGCTATGTTGCTCGTAAGCATCAGCGGTTGTCAAGCTGCACGCCTGTTGCTGGTCTCGTCGGTTTTTTTCTCTCTCTCTCCACGTTATTTTACAAACAAAACAAACTCTTCAAGCTCGTCTGTCAGGGGAATTGCCATTTAGCCGTCCACACCCAGTGAATCCCGGTGCTGGTAAGTGACCCAGCTGAAACTGCGGAATGGTGATTTCGTTTTTTTTATCAGTGTGATTTAAAGTCGTCAAATGTTACCTCGCAGACATCGATTTAATTGCTACCGAGCTAAAAAATGTTCGCCAAATGTCTCCGCATTAATCACGCGAGCTAAGCGGCTCATCCGTCAAGCAAGCGGCTCGCAATCGGAAACGTCCCAAAGATTCAACTCCTCGCTCCGTCGTCCCTTCGAGGGGGGTTCGGGTACGTGAGGAGTGAGCGCCACTCTGTGGGGAAGCCAACAGTGGCTTTTCCCTGTGGATCGCCTCACCCCCCGCAGTCGGCGTGCGGAATTCCACTGATACTGATAACAGTTCAAGTGTGACGAAGGACAGCAATTCCTCGCATCTACCGCGTTAAACGACGAATTATTGTAAAGTATAGCATGGAATTGCCTCTCATTATATTTCCATGGCTGTCAACCCATACGGGTTACCCGTATTATTGTACGGAGAAATTGAGTTTTCAGGTCCATACGGCGTACAGCGGTTTCAATACGGGCACATTTTTTGGTCTTTTTGTTTGAGTTTCATTCATGTGATGATAGAACTTTGTAGGATGAACGTTGAGATTTATAATGGCACGGGGTGACCAATAAGGTCTGTAATAAGGCCTGCACGTCTGTCTTATTTTTATTTTTGAAAAGTGGAAGGAAATGGTGGCTGCATGTTCCGTGTTTGGTTCGCAGCCATTATTTGCTAATTCCGCACGTGGAGAAATTCCCGAATGTCATTTTTCATGGGACTGCTTGTGCTAGAAATTATTACTATATTAAAGACTAGCTTTACTACCCGGCTTCGCCCGGGACTTGGATTCACCACGCCCGGCCGCCTTTGTCTCCCCAGTGGCGATGTTCACACACCACACCAATTACTCGTTTGAGGCTGAGTCGACCTAGGGGAGGCCCAGGAGCGGTTAAAATAATCGTCACCGGTGGTGGCCGTGAGCGGGAATCGAACTCGGGTCGCCGGGTTCGTAGTGCGGCACGCTAACCACTGCACTACAATGCGTTACCCTTCCATGTGCGCGCGTCACGTGACAGATTTGACGTTACAACTCACATGCGTGCAAAAAATCAATGCATTATTGAGCTCCCCCCCCCAAAAAAAACCAAGTGTATTTTTATAATATTTGCATGGTGCACAGTCTGGAAAGTATCCACATGGCAAATTTCAAGTTTGTTGCATGTCGAGAAGTGCGCTAAACATTTTGAACAGACACACATACTCACAACTTTGCCTTTTATATATATGGAGATAACTCTTTTTGGCATTTCTTTTCCATCACTACCAACTATTGGCATCTTTGTCGGCAGAATTAGTTTTGTTCTGGGTCCGGCAGATTCGGGTGACGTGTTGTGTAATGGCCCAGCAGAGGCATTGCCATGCATTTACAGCGATTTCCTTCGTGGGATCTGTTTGACAAAACAACCTCTGTGTAGCATGTAGATGCCACGGTGTGATGGTTAGCACGCTGGACTCGCAGTGGAGAGGTGGCCGGTTCCATCGGCCGCATCCATGCCGGGCGCATGTGAACAGGTTTTCTTGCCTTCGGGCAGCATTATGTGGGAGGGGTGGCCATCATCTTTAATGTGCCATGAAGAAGGGTCATTGCCTGAAACGTCGCCTGTTATGCCATTTAATGTATTGGTGGTATACCGTTGGTGCGTGGTATAAAAGAAAGAGAGGCACATTTATCGCAATGATTATTTACGTTTCCCGCGATTTGCAACGCCGGTCATACAATCTTGTGGGGCCCGGTCAAAATGAATTCTCACGATGTCGAAGCAGTCGGCTCCGTGTTCCAAAGGCAGATTTGACTCCTTGTGCCCCAGACTTGGCCGGACGGTTCCTCGATTCAAAGGAACCTAAATCAACAGTCAATGTTGGCCTTTTTATAGCAAGTTTCAAAAGACCGAATAAACCTTCGAATCGCGTCAAACTTGGCGACAGGGTATATTAAAGACTGATAAACAGATTTGTAGGTTAATTTTTATTTTATTTTAGACTTTTATGACGACTGGTGTATTATGCTGCACCGGTGTATTGCCAATACGTCCAATGATCCTTTTAAGGCGTGTCTGCGTATTCTCATATAGTTTTACGTGAATCATAATTTTATAAATTTATTCGAATTTTATTGCATTTTATTTTTGAAGTGCTGTACATGGAAAAAAGGCCGTGGGGGATTTTTTGGAGTTGCTTTAATACGGCATATTGGGTAAATTTACAAATAAAAAAAGACATACGTTTATTTTTAAAAGCTTACGAACGTTTATGCTGAAAACAAAACAGGAGATGACTGGCAGTTCCTTCCTCATTGTGAGTGTGAAGCCACCGCTTTGGCTATCATGGTGCAAAAACAACATTCGCTTAACGATAACAATAATAATTTCCAAGTAATTTGTCAATTCACCGCTGAATGAAGGCCTCATCGTTATGGTCACGCTGGGCGGTGCGCTTTCGTTATGGCAGTTGCCAGAACTGCTTCAAAAACTTCCATTTAAAAATGCTAAAGGGCGTCCTCAATACCCTTTGGGTCTTTTGGTAAAGTCACGTAGATAGGTTAAAAGAAAATAACAAAAAACTACGATGTTTCGATTTTTTTTTCTTCCTGATGACGACCCCTTGCGTTGTGATCGAAACGTCGTAGTTTTTTGTCATTTTGTTATTTTCTTTGAACCTTTCTACCCGACTTTACCGAAAGACCTAAATAATATGAATTCCTGCAGTCACGAAAGCTTTAAGTCAAGGTGTCCCCAATGTATTGCCACGTAGTATTTTATTTGTTCTCACTTACAACAACTGATAAGCGTCTTATTTTACTCTCACTTTGTCCAAAGAGAGTTGCTGGTGTCCGACCAAGAACCTTTTTGGTGTTCGCACTTTAGGAAATTCAGCGGACCCTTATTTCCGTAAAAATGTCGTCTCATTTCCTTGCTCGCTTCTGCACTTCCTCTTCTTCACAAAGGGCCGCTAAAACTCTCCCTTCCATCGGTCTCAATACGACGCGGGACCTTGAAAGGAATAAGGCGAGAGGGGTCACTCTTGACATCGTGATGCTCTTAAAGCCTGAAAACTGCCTCCTTGTTGCCTTCTAGACTTTCATTTGGGTCATTTTGTGCCCACCGGACCAACTTTAGTCGGATCAGTGATGACCAGGTGAGTGAAGGCGCTCAAATCATCAGCCGTGCACGGCTCCTCTCGCAGACGACGCCCGGTGGCAGGCGAGCGAGGCACCGTCTGCCCTTCACCGCAGACGCAAGCTCGTGTTCTGGGCCTGGTCGAGGTGGCCCCGCCACCTCTGAGAGACCGCCCCTCCTTCTGCTGCTGACCCCGGTGGACGAGTCTCCGCCGCTTGCACTCTCAGCTTGGCAGCTGCTCATGATGTTTGCGGTCGTGCGTTCCACAAGTGGAGCCGCGTGCTCTTCCGAGATGACCCGTGAGGTTCCGTGGTTGTGTTAAAATGCTTACGAGATGTGATTCTACTGGCAGCAACTGGGTCATTAGAGACGACTGGCATCAGCTGTAAAATTTGAGTCTATTTGCATCAGATGTGTTGAGTTTTCTAGCATCAGCTGTGTTATTTGAGTCTACTAGCATCAGCTGTGTTATTTGAGTGTACTAGCAGCAGCTGTGTTATTTGAGTCTACTAGCAGCAGCTGTGTAATTTG
>CM025625.2:1531255-1582081 GCA_014621495.2 Entosphenus tridentatus
CCCACGGTAAACTGGACTTCCATGGTAAACTGGACTTCCACGGTAAAGTAGACTTCCATGGTAAACTGGACTTCCACGGTGAACTGGACTTCCATGATAAACTGGACTTCCATGGTAAACTGGACTCCCACGGTAAAGTAGACTTCCATGGTAAACTGGACTTCCACGGTGAACTGGACTTCCAGGGTAGACTGGACTTCCACGATAAACTGGACTCCCACGGTAAAGTGGTAAAAGGGTAATTGGATGGACGCCTTGGGTTTGACAATGGGGAAAATGAATTAGCGAAGTATAGCGCAGATTTGTCAATGAGGTTTTGTGGATGAACGCGGCCCAATGTATATGTAGATAATAACACATTCCTGCGGAGGGAGCTGGTAGGAACGTTGGGTTGCTCAGTCAATGGCCAGGGTCAACGGCGGCGTGGTGTATTCCGCAAATATACCCGACTGCGAGGGCGGGCACAAGCCGGCGTGAGTAGGTTAAACTTTGAGTTTTATAAGGGCACCACGGGGTGACCAGCCCCTTCCCACCCAGCCCCTCCCCTCCCTCCCCACCCTCCCCACCCTCCCCACCCTTCCCTACCCACCACCTCCCTGCACGACGGACACAATAATCCCCTGTGGGCTGGTGTAACCAGGAGGTTCCTACCAGTATCAAGTCAGAGTTGTTTCCTCACTCAATTGAACCTGTCTGCAAACCTGAGCCATTGGTGGAAATTCGACATTCCTGTTGATGTGGGCAGTTTTTGTATTCCATACGTACACTCCTACAAATATCTAACTCACCTCAGTGACTTCAGAGAAAATGAAAGGCTGATTTGGGCTACTACATAATTCGTTTTTAGTCGGGCCGGGCGATGCTCATAATTCCCAGCCTGAAACTTTGATTCCGTTGTTGGGATTTATTACGATTCCGAATGGGGTCATGGGATCGGCAGAATTGTGGAGCTGTGCATGGGGTGCGGGGTTGGGGGGGGGGGCTGCATGGAACCCCCCGCCCCAAACATTGTACATGAAGCAAACTGTTACACTGCACACGTACAGCCACAATCATTCCCCCGTATAGGCTTAACATTTTGATTGGGCAAGTGCTGTTAGCGAGCAGCACCTATGAAGGCCGGCATGGCGCACGAGGGAGTGGGTGGTCAGCACCGTGCCCGACCGCCTTTGTATCCCCATCAGTCATGTTTACACACCACACCAGTTGCTCATTTATGCTTGAGTGGACCTAGGGGAGGGCCATAACCAGTTCAGATAATCGTCACTGGTGTTGGCCACGAGCGGGAATCGAAACCGGGTCACGATGTTCGTAGCGCAGCACGCTAACCGCTACACCACCGCTCCCCCACACATACACATGCCCACACACACACATACAGCACATGCATTTGCTGAATGTGGTGTGCACCAGTGGGTGTTGGTTATTTCATTGCGCATTTACTTATTAAATACAGTGGGCCTATCTCTTTTCTTCTCGTCTAAAGAAACACAGATGTGAACGTTTAAAATAATATGTTGTCTTAGAGCGTTATTGTGATTTCAGTTTAAGGGAAACAGTGCTTGTGGTTGCTGATAAGATAGGGACATATATGATTTATATAACATGTACGTGCATATTTTCTCCAAAGGCAGGAACCAAATAAAATGAAGTATTGCTATATTGATGTTGAATATTTCTTCCAAGAATAGCACTAATCTCATTATTCACGATTGCTTTAGTTTTGCCCATTGCGGTTGAATCTCACCCATAGGAGTGAAAGTACAGTATCTACTTGAAAATGACATTGCTATCCTAATTAAGACCGTTTTCTTTTTTTATTCTGGAGCAAACTTCATTATCCTCAATGGACTCACCCCCCTCCTCCCTCTTCTCTCTCATCTTATCCCACTCCCGTTCCCCGCGCCCTCTGCTCCAGCGAGCAAAGTATTCTGCTCCTCATATGTATATTGAACTTTTTTCGCACCATACGCAACCAACCGTGCTAATCGGAGATCCTTCCCTACCACTGCCCCTTCTGTCTCAAGCCCCCTCACTCTGACCCTCTGCGATGGCAAGTCACCAAGACATTGCTTCTCTCTGCACGCTGCCTCTGCGTGAAGCGTTTTCATCCGTACAATGCCGAAATCCCCTTTCCTCCTCTGCCCAATATCTTCCTGCTCTCATTCCCTACCCTTTTCAAAATAAACACATTCCTGCGGAGGGAGCTGGTAGGAACGTTGAGTTGCTCGGTCAACAGCGGCGTGGTGTATTCCGCAAATATGCCCACTGTGAGGGCGGGCACAAGCCGGCTTGAGTAGGTTAAACGTTGAGTTTTATAAGGGCACCACGGGACGACCAGCCCCTCCCCACCCAGCCCCACACTCCCCACCCAGCCCCTCCCCACCCTCCCCACCCAGCCCCTCCCCACCCTCCCCTTTCCACCCAGCCCCACCCTCCCCTCCCCACCCAGCCCCTCCCTGCACGATGGACGGACGGGCACAATAATCTCCTGTGGGCTGGTGGAACCAGTGGGTTCCTACCAGTAACATTGTGCATGTCCTCCTTGTTAAATTTTTGATTGCTTTAGAAATCTAAAAGTTGTATTTTAAAAGCCATGTTTCGAGCACGTGCCTGGAATCTTGGGTTTATTCTGGGCAACTTTTCAGACGGGAATCTTCTCATCACGTTGCATGGGATGGTTTTATTCGGAATGATTAGTTGAATCAAATACCTAGTTGAGTCGATTGGCGTATTGCTTCAGCAGGTCAGGTTATTGATGAGCTATGAAAGCCTCTTTGAGAAGAGAGATACGTCTGGTATAAAGAAAACATGGCATTTGAAGTAAGTGGGTTGTCTGTATTGCTGTGTGGATCAGAGACTCTGAACTAATCAGCTAGAAAATAAGTTGCTGGCATTTCAGCACCGGTGTCTGAAACTGATGGAGGGATTTGGTGGCAAGACAGAATAAGCAATGCAGAAGTTCGGAAGAGAACGTGGCAGGCAATTTTATTGTTTCTATTTGATCAAGCAGAATCAAGCACGCTGGTGTGAGACGTGTGTGTGTGGGACGTGTGTGTGGGATGTGTGTGTGTGTGGGATGAGTGTGGCGTGTGTGTATGTGTGTGGGATGGGTGGGGCGTGTGTGTGTGTGTGGGATGGGTGGGGCGTGTGTGTGTGTGTGGGATGGGATGGGATGGGTGGAATGTGTGTGTGGAATGGGTGGGACGCGTGTGTGGGATGGGTGGGACGTGTGTGTAATGGGTGGGACGTGTGTGTGTGATGGGTGGGGCGTGTGTGTGTGGGGGGGATGGCTGGGGGGTGTGTGTGTGATGGGGGGGGCGTGTGTGTGGGGGAGGGGTGGGACGTGCGTGTGTGGGATGGGGGGAGGGCCGATTGCTGAGAACGGCATTGGAGCGGTCTCCACGAATCTGCCTCGGGGCAGATGGTGGGAGACTGCGGGGCCAGATCATGCAGGTGGCTGCGTGTCTACTGTGCAGCAGCTGCGGGATCTGGTGGGGGGCGGGAAGCATTGGCATCGAGGTGCGGTGGCATCAATGGCTTCGATTAGATGTTGATTATTGAAGACCACGGGTCATGTGCAACGTTGGACCACAGATGTTAGGTTCGTGTGTTCTGTCACGTGAAAACAAATATCGGGCCAAATGGTCTCCCTTTTGAGGTGATTCTGTGGAGGTACTGTACACAATCTATTGTGGCTCCTGGGGCTTGCTCCACGTTCCTATGGCAGGGGCTGTAGGAATTGGAGTGGTCGGTAGATGGGCTGACAGCCAACTGACTCATCAATATTTAAACTTCCCCTTGCCTTGCGAAGTTAGACATCCTACCGCTGTGCCAATTGGACAACATTTATCAGAAAACCAACACTGATTTCTGAAGGATTCTTAATAATTATTTGGTGTTTTAGTTGACAAAGGAGTGTGTCTTCTCTTGCTTCTACACTCTCTCAAACCTCATGTTGACAATTCCCCTCTGCAATACACGAAGGCTGCCACACTGCTTGCTGTTGAAGGGGGGATTCTCTGGATTGAACTGAAAGCAAAGCAACTCTTGGTAGGAGTTCTACAATATCATTTTCCTCAATATGCTTTTCGCAAGACCTCTGAATCTGCTAACAAACAGCAGACAATTATGGCTATTTGTGCATCCCGGACAGTCATCGTCAACGGTACCTTTTACAAACCGACTTTGAGCCTTATCTGTACGAATCTTTTTTATTATTCAAACATAATTTTTAAACAAAATTAGGGAAGCAAGCTGTGTTTTTCACACCTGATGATAATTGCTTGTGTTGCAATCGAAACGTCGTGAGCATTTTATTGTTTTATTTTTATTATTTTATTATTTCCCTTCTACGTAACTTTACCGAAAGAACCAATAATATGATATTCTAATCAGTAAGGGAATTGGGTAAGGAGATATGCTCTCACCAAGGCTATTCGCAGCAATATTCGAAGATATTTGCTGAAAATGTGTTAACTCTAGCAACCTTGTTAACCCGTGACACGCCACGGGAGAGGGGGGTTGGGCAGTAGAGTCGAGGACGTAAGGGCGTGGGACAAGCAACGGCAAAGGGAAGAGAAAGAATGGGACATAAGAGGAGACAAGGTTGGAAAATGGAATGGCGAAACGGGAGCAAAGGGTCAGGAGAGGTGAGCATGGGGAGGCTGCGTGTGGGTTCCGGCATCGCTGCACGGAGCGGCGGGGAGAGAGGAACGGTTCGGAGTGGTGGTGGTGGGCACACACACAAGTCACGTGATTCACGGGTCGCTTAAGGCTGCTTTAGATATATACAGATGCTAAAAAAACCTATACTTTTGTTTTTTACCCCACTGAGCTAAATATAGCTCTTTTTCTAGACGCGACCTGGCCACAAATTATAGCCCAGTGAAGTGTGGCTTATCATCGCGTGGAAATTTACAGCAGGCAATGACACGCGTCGATAAAACCAATAGAAATGAACTACAACGGTGGACGTGATGAAATGAAGAGGTGTGGGAGACGAAGCTTGCGTGTGAAAAGCTGTGCTTGAGAATGAAAAGGAACACACCAAGGTGCTAGAAGAAGGAACGTACTACTTGGGTGTATGCAAAGCTGCTATGGACAGACACATGGTGCAGAAGTATGGTCGTTAACACCTGACAATGTACAACAAAAACTGAGAAGTGCACAAAAAAGCGTGGACGCAATGCATGCAGGGAAGTGACACTGAGATACTATAAGAGGAACACGTCTCGGCAAACAAACACAAATTAGAGACGTCTTGCTGACTGCTAAGATCAGGAAATGGTCTTGGCCATGACGTGTTGCGGGAAGTGATGATGGCCGATGGTCAGCACGAGTGACCGAGTGTTAAGCGAAGGATGGAGCGTGCCCGCTGCGGAGATGGAGCGATGATATGAGCTGTGCAAGATCGAGATGGATCGTGGCATCGCACGATCGTGATGGATGGTGATGGTTCGGGGAGGCCTTCAACCAGCAGGCGCTAGATCGTGGCTGGTAATGATGGTGCAGAAATTCGAACGGTCTGTCAGTCAACTAACAGATGAAATCCTCCTTCTTGGTTTTTTTCGGTAAAGTCACGTAGAAGGGAAGTAATAAAATAATAAAAATAATAAAACATAATAAAATATATTATTTTATTATGTTTTATTACTTTTATTATTATTTTATTACTATATTATTTTATTATGTTTTATTATTTTTATTATTTTATTACTTCCCTTCTACGTGACTTTACCGAAAAAAACCAAGAAGATGAATTCCTGCAGTCACGAAAGCTTTAAATCGAGATGAAATCCTTCCCACTTCGTGTCACTTATAGCGGTTGTTTGACCATACTTCACCATGCTGGTCTTTATTGGGGGTGCCACGGTGGCGAGATATTATTACCTCTTCTGGTATACAGGAGGTCGTGGGTTTGATCCCGACCCCGACGACTGCTGTATCTTTGGAGTTTGCGTGTTGTCCCCGTGGTCGCGTGGATTTTTATCCGGTTTTTCTTTCCACACTTAGAAACATGTGTTTAGAATATTTGGCTGCTATAAATGTCCACATGATAAGCCACTTTTTTGAACGATCATTTGTGGCCGGGTCACTTCCGAAAAAATTGCTCTATAGCTCAGTGGGCGTTATCTGGTGAAATAAAATAGTATTGTGGGTATCACTCACCACTGGTGTTGCCGTGGCCAGGAATTGAACTCAGGTTGTCGCGTTCAGAGAGCACTGTTGCCACACCCTTTACGATTCGTACGCTGTGTAACGAATCAAACGTTATCGCTGATCTCACGTGACCACCTGGGCAATATTTGTCTCCATCGGTGGCCCGAAGCCAGAGAGCCAGTGGTGGAATTTACACATTTCCAGTGTGGGAGCAAAAGGTCACCATGTAGGGCGAGCGCCGATGCACTCGGTTGATGTGGTAGGCGATACCGACCTCCCATGAAATCATATACGCTCAACAACAAAAAAACATGCATTAGATTATAATAAAATTTTATCATGGTTATTTATTCATGGCAGGAATTGTATCGGGATCCCAGGAGGTTTTATGTCAATTTAGCCCGAGGCTACACAGCACTTTGACAAGTGGGTCGCACAACAAAGGCGAACATTGTAAATATTTACATCGCATCAGTTATTCCGTATTTGAATGCAATTTGTCTAATTACAGAAACCGATACTCGAACGACACTTCAACGTGCAAATGTATTGTCCTGTACACTGCAATTACACACAGGTCATCGTGCTTGTGAACCACTTCTGTGCCGGAAAACTTACTTTTTTTTTGTCAAAACGTTGATAAGCTTAAAATGTTTCAACACGATAAGGAAAATAAAAATAAAATCGAAATAGCATTTGGCGCTTTTATACGAACATACACGTTGAGTGCAGAAGACAATTTGTAAGGAATGCTTTGCTCTCCATTATAGGCTCACGTTTGGCAATGCAGGAGCACCAGTTATTGTCTCCCGCACCCCCGATTAGCACGGTTGGCTACGTAGGGTGCGAAAGAAGTTCATCATACGTATGTACATACACGCGAACGTGCGTCGTCCGACTTTGCATCTGCAGAGCTGAGGATTTGGTTTTTTTCTTCGATTTTGCCAATGCGATTTCACTCACGTTGCTCGATTCATGAGGCTCTAATCCCAGGGAAACCTTACAGAGGTTGTTTAACACGGTAGGCTTTCGCGACCAATACTATTAACAATAAAGATTCTTGAGTTATATCGCGTAAGTATAAATGTGTCATGACCCTCCACCACCCGACACAGCCAGTAAGGTTTTTCACGTAAACAACGCGCCAATTAGTTACTACTTCAGCCCACCGGTGTGTTGGAGAGTAGATCCACAACATCTACAAATTGAATACGGCGTTTCAAGGCCCTTTTCGCAGAGGGGGCCTGCGTACGTGTGTGTTGATTGTCGTCGCCAGGATCTCGTCGTTAATTACAACGCCTCGTCAATGAACGATACGTAATACAAACAGAATTATCGCCGATGACAAAGCTGGTCTCCGAGAGCCAGAATTTGCTCATAATGAAGGAGGTTTAGCACCTTGGTCAACACTGGTGTTTGTCCGTCGTTAGCAGCGTCCACAGCTTTTGTCCTCATGACGTCCTGTGGACGCTTGCAACAACTCCCCAACACACTAAAAAAAACAGTTTTTACCAAATTATTTGGGTCTTTCGGTAAAGTCACGTAGATAGGTTCAAAATTCATCGAAAGAAAAAAAACCACAACGTTTTGATCACAACACAAGCTATCGTCTTCAGGTTTTTTTTTATTTCTGTTAATTTTTAACCTATCTACGTGACTTTACCGAAAGATCTAAAGAATATGAATTCCTGCAAGTCACGAAAGCTTTAAGTCAAGTTTTTACCAAGGTATGAAAACCTCGTATCGGTCAATTCCTCGTTAAGAATGAGCAATAGGATGACGTCTCTTCCTTGTTGATGTATAGTGATAAATGGAGGGGCACGTGGGGTGGCAATAAATGGGGTGGAAATGATCCCTAATTTCGATCGGATCATTGGGGTTTATTAGTAATAAATCAGCATTTTTTTACCCCCATTGCCACTGTGTAGCATGTTATTATGTGCCAGGGACTCTATAAGATGATAGGACAATAGTCTGAGTCCATAATTGGCAATAAGTAACGGCAAAGCAGTTGTAAGTGACTCACAGAATTGTGCGCAGTTGCGTACACAGCACACGACTTCCCTGAAGGCGTTCACCTTCAGCGAGCACGATGACGATCACACAACGCGGTTCGAATTCGACCCTCGCCATCGCTGCACAGGCGTCGAATAAAAAGCAAGGGAAAAGTCCTTACTTACTAACAACTCCTCTATCATTTTTCATTGCTGGAGGGGTTGCCCCCTCTACCTGAAAATCCTGGCTCCGCCATTGGTGATACTATACGGCGCTTTGTCCATCCACTGCTGCATGAAACCTTGTCAGTGCCGCAACAGTCATGGGCGTTGTTTGACCATCCTTCACTGTGCTACAAAATTAGGTTTAATTCAGGGATGTTGATCAGAACTGGTCGGGATACCACTCACCACTGATGTTAGCCGTGACCGCAAAGTGAACTCTCCCCACTGTGCCCCATATTCAATAAATTGTGTGCATGCAACGGCTCCGATATGGTACCAATATTCATCACTGATGATTAGAATTGAGGGCACGGAAGCGTTCCGCTGTACATGGCTGTCTTGATAGATTGTGGGTAATCAGCACGTACAGTATTCGTATAAAAACCGATTGACGCAATCCGCTGAGGCAGCGTTATGATTTGCCATTTAACTCGACTTGGTCATGAAAACTCTCGTGAAAAGTGGAAGTTGGGACACGCTCCTGGAGAACTCCGCGTGGGAGGCTCTGGGAGTTGATGGAGTCACCCACTGTGGGTTGTCAGCAGCAAGGAGCCCTTCACCACGCATGGACAGCCTTGCCCCAGTCTATTGTCGCGTCGCAAATGTCAATTTAACACTTGGGCTTTCGCGACCAATATTATTCATATTGACTTTGGTTTTTTTGTAACGTGTCACGAGAACACTGGGGGAGATGGAAGATTCACGCGTGTGATGCGCGTGCACTGCGTTAGCGTTAATTTTCGAGTTTATTTGATTTACTCTTTGGTCCTTTCGGTAAAGTCACGTAGAAAATGAAATCAAATAATACAAGAATACGACGTTTCGGTTGCAACACAAGCAACCATCATCAGGTAAGAATGAGTGATAAAACACATATGGAAACCACATGCAGAGAGAGACGCACACAAAGACACACAGAGCGAGACCTGATGATGGCTGCTTGTGTTGCAACCGAAACGTCGTATTCTTGTATTATTTGATTTTATTTTCTTCGTGACTTTACCGAAAGAACCAAAGAGCAATTCCTGCAGTCACGAAAGCTTCGAATCTAGTTTATTTGATTTGTTACTACGGATGATCTCGTTGAGCACGTTGCATGGATATTTTACACCGTGAGGGGGTCCGTGGTGCGTGAACGCAGCAGCAGCAACAGCAACAACAACACAAAATAAAAATATCAACATTGCAGAGAACGAGTGCAGGTTCCCTGAGGAATATTGCACCGCCCGACACGGCCAATTAGTAAGGTTCGTCACGTGAACAGAACGTGGCAATTAGTTACTAGTTAAGCACACCTGCGTGTTGGGGAGTAAACCCACAACTCTAGATTTGAAGCTTTCGTGACTGCAAGGATTAATATTCTGAGGTTTTATATTATTTTTATTTTACTTTTATTGATTTAAATTTTTTACCTACGTGACTTTACCGAAAAAACCTAAGAATATAAACCCACAACGTTTACAATTTGAGTACGAAATTTTGCTGGTGATTACAACAACCAGCGTCATCAGGCGATTTTGCCACAATTGTGGCACCTCCGATTAGCACGATTGGCTACGTTGTGTGAAAGAAGTTCAACATACATACTGTACATTGTGCCTACATCAGCAGTTTTTTCTTGCTGTGGTTGTCCCACCTGATGACGATTGCTTGTGTTGCGATCGAAACGTCGCGATCTATTATTTTTCGAACTACGTGACTTTACCGACAGAACCAACGAGTATGGATTCCTGCAGTCACGAAAGCTTCAAGTCAACATTGTGATTTGAGTCAATGAATTTCATATACTAGTGAGCTTCTTATTTACTCAAGATAACCTCCCTTAAGTATCAAGACTCATACCGAGGAGGGGGTTCTGCATTTGATAATAATTCGTCTTCTTGGTTCTTTCGGTAAAGTCACGTAGAAGGGAAATAATAAAATAATAAAAATAAAACATAAAATACAATTCTCACGACATTTCAGCCACAACGCAAGCAGCCGTCCTCGGGTGAAGAACAGTTCGGGTGAAGAACAGGTCTGTCCTCACCTGAGGATGGCTGCTTGCGTTGTGGCCGAAACGTCGTGAGAATGTTATTGTATTCTTTTTATTATTTTATTATTTCCCTTCTACGTGACTTTACCGAAAGAACCAAGAAGAGGAATCCCTGCAGTGACGAAAGCTTTAAATCGAAATAATTAGTCTCTCCCGTTGCTTCTGGCGCTTAGGTGCCTTCGTTCGAGTGGTGGGCGCTTGACTCGCACTCAGGAGGTTACAAGTTGAACTCCCGGTTGGGAGTCAAGCCGGTCTTCGGCGAGGCTGAGTCCCGTCACGTGAATGTGGAACTTGCGCACCAGCGACGGATTCAAGTAAGGATCCTCATCACAACCGAGCGTACCGAGCAATTAAAAAAAAACATGCTGGCTCCGCAAATGACCACATCTTATCGCATTTCTTTTTGCCACTGCCACATTTCCTACAGTGTGTGGCTAGGCGGGCATGCTGCTGTGTAGATTGTTAATCACAGGGGCAAGTGTGGCGATTAAGACACGGGCCCCCACGTTCCCTCGACTCGAGCGTCGCCTTTGCCACCGTCAGTTCCCTCGTGAAATCGCAAGCCTGGAATGGGGCCCAAAACGTCAACGTCCCAAAAAATGTTTCGTTTCATAAACCGATGCGACTGCGTGCGGAGAAACTTGTTTTTTTTTCTTTTCCCGCAGCGCTTGAACCGATGGAGAAGTTGCCGAAGTTTTTAATATTTTTAAATTCATATTTTTTTATGTTGTGGTATTGTTTTTTTTGCTGAGTTTTCCAATTTGACGTCATATCTTAGGCGTCTCGTTGTGACCCCTGTGCCTTTTACGCTCTCCCTTCTTGTGGTATATATTTTAATTTTTTAAAAATAAAAATAACTTGTTTGCACGTATGTGCACTCACGTTTGAGCGCGGTACAGTGTGCGCACTGTGGTGATTGCTATCGGAGCGTGAGGTCGCATGTTCCCACCCACCATATCCTTTCCCCCTTCTCTGTACAACACATTTACCGAGAATGCAATCGATCATTTTTCGAGGTGGCCATTTGTAGTCAGGCTTGGTGGCACTGTACAGTTCAACTTCCCACATCTGCACTCCTCTTATTCACGACTCCGTTTATTCGTGGCACGAATCAGTTCGTCAAGACTCGTATTATTCACAAGTTGATTTCTTTCTATTGTCTGCATTTATCCAACGGTTAAGAGGAGTGGGGCACGTAAGCGGTTGCCGTGAGCACTAATTACAGCTGATGATCATGGATTGATGATGATGTTCACCATAGTAGTGGGTTAAAGCTTTTGTGACTGCAGGGATTCATATTCTTGGTTCTTTCGGTAAAGTCACGTAGAAGGGAAATAATAAAATAAAACAAATTAAACAATTAAATTCTCACGACGTTTCGGCCACAATGCAAGGACGGCTGCTTGCCTTGTGGCAGAAACGTCGTGAGAATTTGATTGTTTTATTTGTTATTATTTTATTATTTCCCTTCTATTTGACTTTACCGAAAGAACCAAGAATATACATAGTAGTGTTATTATAAGGGCCTTTAAAATCACCCACTTGGCACTGGACCATCTCTCACCGTGCGAGGTCTCTTAATCAGCCTCCTGCCGACCATCAATTTGAATTTGGTCCTCTGATAATCTCCGTTTAAGGGCCGTCCATAAATGACGTCACTCGATTTTAGACGATTTTTGTCCCCCCCCCCTCGTCACGCGGCATCACAAAAAGAGAGAGACCCCCCCTCAAATATGACGGCACAAAGCTCTGTGTCCCCCCTAAAAAAATAAAACATGCTTCAAATCGCTTTAAACTATTGTCATTGTAGTGCGTATTTAATGTGGCGCTGCACTCTGATGTTGTAGGAGTGTTGTTATAACAATTAATGTTGTTATAACAATTCTATATTTATTTAAAGTTGAGCATTTTGATGTGCCGTCACATTTCTCGGGGGGCGGGGGCGGGGGGGGGGGGGGCGGCCGCCCCCCCGCACTAAGTGCGTGATGTCATTTATGGACGGCCCCTTAGCGCTTCCATAAACTCCCGCCCTAAGCGATCGCCCGCTAAGCTCGCTCGCGATTTTTCACTGCACCTTGCGGATCTAGAGGGGCGAAGTGGCCAATCCCCTCCCGTGTCTCTACACTCGTCCACGACCGAGTCATCTGCACGTGGCCCCGTTACGTTTCTCCGATTATCCGCGAGATTGTCGTGAATGAGAGGAAGCACCTGGACGTGGCGGTAAATAAATGTATCCTATTATCCACACGTGCAGATAAGGGGAGTTTATCCCATGCGTAAATTCCGGTAATAGGAGTCGCACTTTAATGATTCACGGCCTGAAAAGTTTTGAGTTCATATCCCGGTAAGGGGCCAGTTAAGTCCATCCATCCATTCGGAGTCAATAAAATAAGTAATATTTTTTTTTAAACACGCTTTTAGGAAATGTGCTCGTAATGGCAGAACTTCACGACTCCAAGAAGTGGCCCCGAAGCTTGCCACGACGTAAGGGACCGTGGTCAGTTACAGCCAACGTCAGTTGAGCGTGGACACTTAGACCCAAGCCGAAATATAACATAGAAAAAAGAATGTTTAAAAACATATATTTTTTATGATAGAATATTGTATTGTCATCAGTATGACATAAGTATACCAAGTTTACAGTCCATACCACATTGGGAAGTGGGTTAAAATTGAGTTACAAGATTTGAGGATACGACAACAACAATAACGGCAACAACAGACCGAGTGAGTTAAATGATGAAAGCGTGTAATAAAGAGCACTGCTCTACTTTGTAGTCCCGCTGTGTCAGGGCCTGTAATGAAGTCGTGCACTGTGCTTGATCATGCTGTGAATGTTTCTTAAAGTCTTGTCAAGAGTTTGCGGTTTGATTTCATGGGAAGAGTGACTGCTGCACTGTACACTTTGCCGCTGTGTGGCAAATAGGCGTCGCGGGAGGCCTTTATCGCTTTGGGGTTTTGTGAAACGTTTTTATAGAATTAAAATAATTTGAACAAGAGAGGTTGACTCGGAGGTGCGAGGAGGAACCACAGACAAGCGGGAAAGGCGACATCTGGGCAGTTTAATCTGCAGTCCTATATTCAGGAGCAAACACAGACGCAGACGAAATGTCTCCTTCACATTTGCATCTCTCCATCTCTAATTGAAAATCACAAGAGCGTTTCTGACACAGTGCATCAATCAGCTCAGCCTTCCGTGAGTGGGTAATTTCGGCGGCGTTGTTTCAAAACAAGCAAACCCTGAAGCCGGTTTCGGCTCGCGGTGTCTCATCGGGAAGAGTCTGGCTCGCTTCAGTCAATGGTGGTGAACTGGCGATCTCATAGGGAAGGAGCCATCCCCTTACGGGTTCCCAGTTTGACACGAAATTATAGAACACGTAGCTACAAATAATCGTAAATCATCATTTTGGAGAATTTAAATGACAACATAAATTAGCAACGGTCTCACATAATAGAGGTTTTTTTGGTTAGATCACGTAAATTTTACGCGTAAATTTTACCCAATTATTATTATGGATGATATTGGTCGCAAAAGCCTACGTGTTAAACTCTCCTTCACATATCCGTTACATGAACAGTCGATATAATGGTGGGGCTGGAGGGGGGGCCTGAAATCTGGACGCCCTGCCGAAACATCAACGCGCTCGTTCTCCTTCAAAACCTTTAACGCTACGGCCAGGAGAGGTCGTACTGGCTAAGTGGAAAGATCGTGAACGCCCACTGCCGCTGTCGCGGAAACAGTGGCGCGGACACCCTTATCGCCCAAAGCGGAGATTGAGCACTCAAAGCCATCGAGCTTCAAGGGAGGGAACGGCGGGAGTTTGAGACCAAGTGGCCCCCCCTACCTCACCCTTCCTACGAAGCCTAAAATGAGGGCGCGGTGCGAAGAGGTCCGGGAGATGGGGACAGGTGCAGAGAGGGGCAGCGCCCCCCTCAGCCGGCCACGGCCGTGAGCGGATCATTGAGCCAGTGGGAGGGTGGTGCTTAAGCTCATACGCCGAGCGAATATTATTTTTTATTTGAAGGGTTTTCCCTTGCTACCCTCTTAACCCTCTCTCCCCGTCGCTCCCTCTCCGCTAACCCCTTGGCTTCCCCCTCCAGTATGTTAGTCACCTTTCCCCACGTGCCCCCCTTTTCCCTCCCCATGTAATCCTCATGTCCCTGCATGTCGGTCCCCCTACTTGATTTACCCCTCAACCCCTGCTCACCGTACGGCCCCTGCCCACGACCAATTCGAGTTTCCGTGTGCGGAGTTTTTGTCCCCTTTCGTTTACGATCGGCGTGTTGCTGCCGGGCTCACGTTGCGATAAAACAAAATGTCAATTAAATGTCCCTGACTTACGTTTATTCTCCGATCCACGCGTTCCGCTAAAAAATACTTGCAGCGGAAAGGTCGAACGCCCAAATTACCAGCGGCTCAGCAAGGGTGAGGCTAGAAATCGACATGATCCGACAAAATGTTCATTGGGCGTTTTGGAGTCGTCGCTTTTTCCCCCCCCCCCCCCGGCTCAGTGAAGGGTGCATCACACATGTTCAACTCTCTCGCTCGTGAGAATAGGGTTTCCCCTTTTTGTCTGGCCCCAAAACAGGTGTTAAGATGTTAAAACACCAAACTGAAACCTTTTACGAGGAATCATGTCTGCATTAACCACGATGCTTGTGGTCAGAATGCAAACAAAAAACGTACTCTGATAATATATGCATTGTCTTTGAAATTGATTGGTCCACACCAGAGACAGCTTTCTTTCGTGGTACTGGCAAAGGAGGTCCCATGATGTAGTCTCTCGCTCGTTTTTGACAGTGATGGAAAGCGATTGCTGGCTAATGAATTCTACAGAGCAAACCCCAGTAAGTGCCCCCCCTCGCTCAGGACGAGCGACGGCGTCTGTTGAGAGTGCGCCTTCAATCAACCTCGCTCTCAGCTGTTGTCAGCGAGCCACTTCTCTTTCTTGTTTTTTTCTTCTTCCCCCATGTGAACAACCGCGTGCCTAATGAACGGACGGATGCCTTAATTGCGCCTTGCGCGGTCGCGTGCGCGCGCGTGTCTCTGCAGGCTGGGCTGCGCTGATATCCAGTGCTGAGTGGGCCGAAGGCTTGCGGTGTGCGTCTCTCTCCAGCCCCCCGAGTGACCTTTTTCTGCTCAAGAAGCTTCGTCTCCCAGCTCGCGCATCCGTCCAGGTGAGGTCCTCGCACCGACGCCCAGTCGTTGTGCACAGAATTCCATCGACTCTTGACTCCCGGTTTGCAGAGGGAGGGAGCTAAACAAAAAAAACACACGGCCGTGGCTGAGCGTCACGTCGCAGAGCTTGGCAGTGTCGTGATCGCAGGCTCAATTATTGGCAGACAGCCACGGTTAAGCCAGGTACTCAGCAAGTGCTTTGGTGAGATTTATTATCGCAGTTCGGTCGCAAAAGAAAGTGCAAATTTCGTCGTAGAATTTTGGTTTCGGGTTCAGAAATTGTGCGTTTTGATGAAGGAGTAATGTCTGCATTACTCCACATCTCAGAGAGCTGAACTTTAACAAAGCAACTGCAAATGAAGCTTTGTAGTCTTCGAAACGTCATTAGGTTGGGAAATTTGAGTTGGGAACAGAACATGCAGCCGCATGCGTTGCGGATGTAATCAGGAGGATGACGTTTTGAGCGGTGAGACCTGTGTGCAGTAAAGGATGGCAGATTACTGAGACAGGCTTGCAGTGTCACCCACAGTTCATAAACCAAGTAGAACACCTGAAATCAGATAGGTGGTTGTGAGGATCACGATAATGATGATGACTGGACCTTGAATGTCAGGTGTTAACAATGGAACACTTGAGAGAATGGGCAAAAGGAAGGCGATCGGGCATAGTGTGGTGACATCAACAGCATCTGTCTAAATTGTCGACCATATCTGAGTAATGTCAGCACGTGTCGCATGGTTCCCACGGTCATGGAAAATCCTTGGAAAATGTTTGTCATGGAAAGTCATGGAAAATAAATAGAAAATGGTAAAAAAAAAGTAATTGAAGTTCACCGCAGGTAACCATTTCAGATTGGTGGATTTTTTTAATGATGACTTTGGCAATCTTCCAGTTTGCTGATTTCTCTAAATATGGATTTAACTACACACTTTCAGACGTTTTTCACTGTTGCAGTACTCATGTTGGCGGCAACTCGTGGCGGTCGGTCACTGTCTGAAGACCTGAACTTCTGTACTACCGGACTAAAAATGCCCTTGTTGAAAACTGTAAGACTGAAAAGGTGTGGCACCCTTTGTTGCCAGGGCTATACTAACGGCCTCTTGTTCGCTAGGCGTCTACAGCTGTCCGCTGTGTATGTCCTCTGGTAATCAGAATCTTTATTTACCCTGGAGAAATCCGATGAGTTCTGAATCTCTTTATAACAGATGTCCAGTAACCTGTGTCCAGTACCTGGTGTGGAGACAAAGGTTCTGACCACACCCCCATCGCCTCGTGTGCCTTCACTTGCCCCAACAGCCTGTTAGAGGCTATCCGGGGGGGACTCTTTGTCATTATGTAATAATTTGACAATCCAGGTGCACGATTGTTACGCAGTATAATTTTCCCGAAGCGGCCAGCAAAAATCTAGGGAACTGTATTTATACGCATAAAACAATTTTACAATTACATAATTGTGCACATGGATATGTACATGGCATTGGGTAGGCCTAAAATGTCATTTATTTTGCGTTTGTAAACTCGAGCGGTGTCCGTGAACGAGCGCAGACAAATTGAAGCGGCCCCTTCTTCTTTAGTCCATCTTGTCGCGAGGGTGCCTGGTCGGTGAGGTGGCTTCTGAAACACGAGCGTCTTGCAAGTGAGGTATTCACCATATCAAGTCGTCGCCGTGTTCTATCCCAACAACAACAATAACCGCCATTCGCCACTAAATGGCAGTGACGTCACCACGACGCTTGTGCCAGGCCATGTGCACCTTGAGGCCATGTGAAGTGTCGAACGCCCGCTGGCAGGAGGTCACGGGGCAGATCCAGGTGCAACGGGTCGACTGACTGAGATGACCGAGATGACTGGCTGATGTACCACCTGTGTCCACTACTGTGCCAACTTGCTGTGCTTTAGCCACCTGGCGCTCCGCTCGTTGTTGTGAGCGTCGCTCCTCCGCCCTCCGTTGTTGTTGGAGGGCAACTGCCTCAAACTGCCCAATAGCAGCAGCGTCCTTCACGAGCCTCCTCCACTGAGGCCGATCTTGACACTGCTGGTACCAGCGGACATGCACACACACGCAGAGCCCGTGGGGGTGGGGGAGTGGCGGGGGGAGGGGCGGGGGGGGAGGGGATGCATCTTCAATATAATTACAGGTGACATTTGATCTGCTTTGTATTCATAAGTGTGGATTATTTTTGTTGTTGTTGACCTTCAGGGTGTTTTTGAATTCCCCATTCATTCAATCCATTCATCATCGTCGTCATCATTTACTGCAGTGGTTCTTAACCTTGTTGGAGGTACTGAACCCCACCAGTTTCATATGCGCATTCACCGAACCCTTCTTAATTGGAAAAATAAAATGATTTTTTCAAATTCAAAACATAGGTATATGTTTTACTGGTGCACAAAACGAACCGTGCATCAACATCACTGTGTTCAAAGAACAAAACCAGCAAAACATGATTTTCACACAAAAACAAAAACATAATAATGAATACTTACTGCAAATCAGTGTGACTTCTGCTGTTGCCTATCAGAGACCAGTTCAGAAATGCGCGGCTTCACCTTGGCAAGTGCCACTCTCATGTCATTTTCGCAACAAAGTCTGTTCCTTTTCTTCATTTTTATGTCCAGCATCCTCGAAACGGATTGCTCGCAAAGATATGTTGTAACAAACGGTATGAAAATCTCCAGGGCTTTCTTAGAAATAACAAGGTACGTTACCATTTGTTGACACCAAAACGTTGAGAGCGTTGTTGTTCTGAAGAGTTGCTGTTGAACCTGGCTCTGCTGAATTTCAATGATTTCGTCGAGGTATTCATCATTGACATCTGCTGTCTCAACACTAAACGTGAATGGCTGTCTCACCCATGCTGGATATTACTCTCTTGTAGGGAAGTATCCGTCGAGAGACTTTGCAAGCTCATCTAAGTGCGTGGCAATTGCTTGCTTCAGTCCCGCTGGTACAGAAATGTCTCCGATTCCAGATACATCTTCGATCTTACTTACATAGTCGTCCAGCAGGGGAAAGTTTGCGAAGTTATCGTTCTCTGTTCGTCGTTTCCTTAACGTTAGCTTTTTTTGAAAAACCTTCAGGTTTTCTTCCGCTTCAATGATGTTCACTCCACCGCCCTGCATCTGCTGATTGAGATGATTGAGAGCTGCGAAGATATCATCCATGTAGGCTTAAAATGAGAATGAACTCAGAATTTTTGAAGCAATCTGCATGACAATGTTGGTGCTCTTGCAAAAACAGGGCTAATTCCACACGCATGGCAAAAACACGATTCAGCACCTGTCCCCGGGATAACCACCGAACGTTAGAATGGTACAGAAGTACCTCGAATTCAGAGCCCATTTCTTTACACAGCTCACTGAAGATGCGGTGCCTCAGAGCACTATTTCGCACATAGTTCACGCAATCCACTACAATTTGTAATACTTCTGTCAGTTTTGGAGGCAAGGCTTTTGTTGCCAACGCATGCCTGTGCAGAATACAATGCGTAACAATGATGTGTGGTGTTTCGGCTTTCATTAGCGCACCAAAACCAGACTTTCTTCCCAGCATGACTGGAGCTCCGTCCGAACAAACTGCGGAAACCTTATCCCACGAAAGATTGTTGTCTTTTAAGAAGTCATCCACAAGTTTCTTCACATCGGCTGCCTTAGTTGTTGTTGTAAGAGGCTTACAAAATAAAAAATCTTCCTTTATCACGTCGTCTTTCACATAGCGCACAAATACAGCAAGATGGCTTAGATTGGAAACGTCTGTGGTCTCGTTGAGTTGCAGGCTGAATTTTGCCAGGTTTGAAATCAGATCTGCAACTACTTGAGCCAAGATGTCTTTGTTCATGTCCTCTATTCTGTCGCTGATGGTGTCATTTGAAAGAGGAATTTGGGATAACTTAACTTCAGCTGCTTTTCCCAGCATGATATTCGCCATCTTCAACACAGCTGGTTTTATGAGTGTTTCACCAATGTTGTGTGATTTGCCCTGCTTTGCGATCAGGTAAGCAACTTCGTACGATGCTGTGAGGATCGGTTTGTTGATGGGTACAAAGCCAAGAACAGGCAGAGTAGCCTTTTCATCGAATCTGTCTCTCTTCACCTTGAATTCAGCGAGCGTTGTGTTCTTGTATTCCCCATCTCCATGCAGCTTAAGGAAGTGTTCCCTTAGTTTTCCCGGTGCTAGACTAGAATTGCTCAACTTGTTCATTGCAAATCATGCAGTTAGGACGTTGACTCCCATCACGTTCCGTTATACATGTGAATCCATATTGTACATATTCGTCCGACCACTTTCTTTTTTCGCTCGACATAGTTAGTATGAAGGGATTAAAATATTAAGAAAGAAATCACACGACGTACCATCACGACAGTCACAAGTCGGCTACCGAGCGCACCACATTCCCTGCAGCACAGATAGGCCAAGCGATGTAGCGTGATCACTTGCAGCCAATGATGGCCAAGCCGGACGTGTCATCACGAATCATATGAGTCGGGTGTGTGTCTTAACCTCCGCCGAACCCCTGAGACTGACTCACCGAACCGCTGGGGTTCGATCGAACCCAGGTTAAGAACCACTGATTTACTGTCATTAATTTCGCTTTCACCGCATTCACACATCTTCACAGATTTTTTGCCATTGCTTCCTCTCATCTATTTCATTCACCGCATCTCCACCATTGCATTCATACGTTGTGCGATTGTTAATCCTTTGTAAAGCACCTTTGTGAAGGTGCTATATACATTGTGTTAAGATAAGATTCTTCACGAGGCCAATTGAAACGTATAATTAGTCGCCTTTATGTGTCTGTTGCTGTCTTTAACCATTAGTAGCTGGGTGACTTGTTTAGTTAAACCTGCCTGGACTTGCTTGTTCGGCTGTCGAGTTAAAGTGGGTGGAACAGGTGGCTGAAGACAAAGAGGCCATCGTGAAATGTTGATCAATGTTGTCATGAATGTGATCAATATTCCCCTGGTGTTACAGATCAAACTTGCCGACCGTTTAAACATTAAAGAATGTAGGCAATGAAAAACCAGCAAATTGTCATGGAGAAGTCATGGAACAACATTCAGATTTGTGTCGGAAACTCCGTCTGTGCAATTGAGGGGCGTGTAACACACGGAGAATCGCTCCTCGTAATGTACGTATGTATGTTGACCTTTTTCGCACCATACGTAGCCAACCGTTCTCATCGGAGGTGCGGGGGAAGGGAAACTAACTAAACAAAAAAAGCAGTTTTAAAGAAATGAGTTTTCAATCTACGTGTAAAAGTGCATAGCTCCATTGGTTTATTTAATATCGGAAGGAAGAGCGTTCCAGACGGCCGCAGAAGCGCATCTGAAAGCGTGCGATGCGGTGACCGTCTTGGTCCGATGACCAGCCAGAAGCCGCCGCTGCTGCGAGGATGACCGGAGTTCACGTGATGGTTTATGCTCCTGGACGAGATCAGCGGGGTGTTGTGATTGCCTTTTGAGCAAGTCCAGAAGTGGTTTTCTGGCCTAGTTTCTAATTGACGTCCCCTAACTTGTGATATCGTGCTGACTGAAAGACGTTTGGGAAGTAACTCTTGACAATCTCAGGTTTATAGATCAGTCTCCTTGAGAATTGTACGTTATTATATTCACCTAATAAATTATTATTCATGCACTTAGATTTGATGGTGTACAGCACATGCACTGTGAGCACATCATTAAATGACCCCCTGTTTACTCCTTAAGGGCCGTCCATAAATGACGTCACGCACCTGGGGGAGGGGGGGTTAGACATTTGTGACGATGTGTGATGAGGGGGGGGGGGTTGAGAAATGTGACGTCACATCAAAATGCGCAACTTTAAATAAATATAGACAACACGTTCTACTTAATTAAATATACTTTTTAATAAATGTTTTCTCCTACAACATCAGAGTGCAGTGGCACATTAAATACACACTACAATGACAATAGTTTAAAGCGATTTGAAGCATGTTTTATTTTATTTGGGGGGGGGGGGGGCAGAGCTTTGTGACGTCATATTTGAGGGGGGTCTGACTTTTTGTGACGCCGTGTGACGAGAGGGGGGGGGGTAAAAAATCGTCCAAAATCGCGTGACGTCATTTATGGACGGCCCCTTAATTGTAATTCGGTTGTATTTAGATCCTTAATTCGCCATTCCTAATCTGTATTATTGGTACCGGTTTGGTACAAAGGGACATTACGCTGTACGCCGACACGACATGGGGAGGCCTTCATCCAGCAGTGGATTGACAAAGGCTGGTAAGTACAATGATCTAAATCTTGATTTAAAGCTTTCGTGACTGCAGGAATTCATACTTTTGGGTCTTTCGGGCAAG
This sequence comes from Entosphenus tridentatus, assembly GCA_014621495.2. Taxonomy (NCBI): domain Eukaryota; kingdom Metazoa; phylum Chordata; class Hyperoartia; order Petromyzontiformes; family Petromyzontidae; genus Entosphenus; species Entosphenus tridentatus. Next base: position 1,553,174 of record CM025625.2, read on the forward strand.
TCACGTATATAAAAATAATAGATCACGACGTTTCGATCGCAACACAAGCAATCGTCTTGCTTATGATGAACGGAACTCGAGAACTCAGATAAAACCCACATGTGCACAGGAATACCAATCACAATCCATGAGGAACCCACTTGCTCTCCTGCCATCTACCGGCCACCCCCTCGCAGCCCAGCAAGTCTCACAGCAGTCGATGATCTCTGTGGGGTCCACCAATCCCTGCCCCCAAAAGCGCCGGATGACGCTGGGTGTGTGGCTCCGCGTCGGACAGTGGGTAGAACATGCCAATGAATGCAAACGTGGGACCCCACAATACTAAATAAACTCATATTATACATTAAATTATATCCATAAGAGGTTTTTTTGGGTTAGATCGTGTGAATATAAATGTGGCATTAAACCCGCCACCACCCAACACAGCCAATTAGTAAGGTTTGTTACGTGAACAAAACGTGCCAATTCGTTACTTGTACAGCACACTGGTTTGTTAGAGAGTAAACCCACAACATCTAAATTTGTTTTACTAATTGGCTGTGTCGGGTGGTGCCGGGTTTAACGGCGCATTTATATTTACGCGATCTAATCCAAAACCCTCTTTTCACGGATAATATTGGTCGCGAAAGCCTGCGTGTTAAGTTCAATTATAAAAGGTTGCCGTCACTGCACTTTGGGAATATTTGTTCTTGTGAGGACAAACAAGACGGGGCCGCCCTGGCAGTGCATGTAAACGCTTTTATTTTGTCGTAACGCAAACACCGGTCAACCCTCGCAGCAGCGGCAGCTTTCGGCTGGCCATCGACCATAGACAGTCTGTAGCACTCTTCCTTCCGACATTATGAAGCCATTGGAGTGATGCACTTTTACATCTGGATTGAAAATTCATTTCTGTAGAACTGCCATTTGTGTTTAGTTTATTTCCCTTTTTCCGCACCGACAATTAGCTCGGTTGGCTCCGTACGAACATATATACATACATAGCACTCTGGGTCCTTGAAGGGTTTCTCTGGTACTCAGTAGCTACTATATTCATCTGGTTAATTAAAAACTGATCATCACAAAACATTTTAAAATGCAATTCTCATCAGGCCCCACAGTGCTAAGTGCCGTCTCCAGCTCTTATAATCCACTCGAGCTTTCTGGCCTCTCTGCCTATGCGCTCTGAAGAAGGGCCATGGCCTGAAACGTTGCAGACTTTTCCTTTATTCTTCTGAAGGCCACAGTGTTGTTGAAGAGTGTGGGGTGTTTTTTTTGTTGTTCACTGTGCTTGTGTACCACTGTCAACGAAGCAGCAGCATCACCTAATCATTTGTCGCATGCCAATCGTTGCTATGAGGCGGAATTAATTGTAAATCAAAATGTAACAGGATGGAGCGTTTACACCGACTCATTAGTCACTGCGCTGAGCCACCAACTCGCTGCACTTGAGAACCCACTTTCATAGCGGGCGGCTGCCGGGATTCGAACCGAGGGTCGCATCTGTGCCCGTGACTTCTCGAGCCACCCAGCAATCTTCTCCCCTCCCCCCCTCCCCCCCATGGCTATATTGATCACGGAGACAGACGAAAGTTTTTTGACTTTCGGCTATTTTGGCTGCTCGGCGGGTTTGCGAGTCTTCACAGCCCGTTGGGATTCCGTGTGGCTCCGCCAGGTCAGTCATGAAAGCGCCTGCCTACAATATGTACGCCACTCGCAGGCCTCCGCTGCAGGGACGGGTAGCTCCAGCACTGGCTCAGGGCCGCCAACGGTGGCTAGGAGATGTTAACTACGTCGCCTGGTGTGCAGGAGGTCGTGGGTTCGATCCCGACTCTGATGCCTGCTGTATATTTGGAGTTTGCGTGTTCTCCGCGTGGTTGCGTGGATTTTTCTCTGGGTCCTCCGGTTTTTGCCTACAAATTTCTAAACATGCGTTGACTGACATAATACATTTCTACGTGAAAAGCCACTTCGTTGAGCTATCATGTGTGACAGCCAAGTCCTTAACTGGTGATAAAAAAAAGTAAAAACTGCGATCAGAATTTTCCCCACACTCATATGAGACACCAACTTTGAGAGTAGCGAAGTTCACAATCGTAAGATCGTGAGCTCGTTAGGTGGGTGCGTGGCCCTGAGGTCATCCCAGCACCGAGCCGGCATCGCCGAGATGATGTGTCCAAATGCAGGCAGGCACTTGTGATGAAGCTGGGTTCTCAGGCGTAGGGGGGTGATGGTCTCAGTGTGGTTACCAGAGACTGCACAACAATCTATCACGTTAAATTTGGTTTAAAATTTCAGCTCTGAGAATTAAAAAAATTCGGTTTGGCTGTCATGTGACGGACAATTACTGGTCATGTCAGAGCGAGTGGGAAGGTGCTGTACCATACTGTGTGAAGGGATTTCAGAGGCAGCTCTGTGGTGTATCATTCCGTGAGCCATTCTTTAACAAAAAGGTTTGCACTGCGACTTGAAGTATCTGATCGGATCTTTCATCTCATTTGCACGGTCGGATACATATGATGCAAAAGAAGTTCAACATACATGCAGTTGGGGAAACTTACACTAAAATATACGCAGATTGTCAGACCATATCCTGGAGAGAGTGAAATCAGCTGAGGCATCAGCATCGGTGTCCGATTCCTCATTGCCTTCACCTTCATCTCCCCGTGGTTGGCAAATGACCACCTATCTAGATTTGAAGCTTTCGTGAATGCAGGGATGCATACTCTTTGGTTTTTTCGGTATAGTCACGTAGGTATAAAATAAAATAAATTAAATCAAGGCGTTTCGGGCGCAACACAAGCGTCCGTCATAAGGTGGGACAACCACAGCAAGAAACAATTGCTGAAGATGGATACAAATTAAGCAATCATTGGAAGGATGTTATTAACCAGGTAAAACCTTAACTGCTTTTTGGTTTGCCTTCATATCCGCATCTCCAGTTTCTTCAGCCTCCCAGTCCCAGCCCCACCCCGCCCACTTCCCCCCCCCCCAGCATTCCCTTGCGCGTTTCCTAATTCCCCTCCCCCTACCCTACACCCCCACCCTCTCTATCTCTCCCCCCTGGCTCCTCTCCCCTCTCTTACCTATATAGCCTCTTGTTACAGCAGCCCTTTTTCCCACTTCAGCGATTGTTTTTTGCTGTGGTTGTCCCACCTAATGACGCACGCTTGTGTTGCGCCAGAAATGTCGTGATTTAATTTATTTTATTTTTTATACCCACGTGACTTTACCGAAAGAACCAAAGTGTATGTAAATGACCACCACTCGGTGAGGCAGCGCCACCTGACTCGAAGGGCACGTAACGAACGCACGCGGTAGCCTCTCCCGCCGCAGGAGGGGCGAAATGGCGAGCGAACGAACTGACGAGCGATTGAACGCTCGGCTCGGGCTTGCAGGAAACACCGCCGACATGGGCTGCGCCAAGAGCAAGGACAGCGACGAGTCGTCGGCCGTGGACTGCCGGCAAGATGCGCACGCCGGCAATGAGCGCTGCCGCTACGGCGCGGGCAACGCCTACATCGTGCAGAACAGCTGCGCCGTCCCGCAGATGTCGAGCCCCGGCACTTACCAGGGCGCCAACATCTCGTGCCCCACGCAGCCCAGCGGAATGATGATGGGCGGCTCCATGATGCCCTTCACGGGCACGCTGTCCAGCCAGCGCAGCCACTACCAAGGTGAGTGGTGTCGGACGGCACGGGCGGCACGCGCGGCCTTCCTGGGGGCTTGAGACGGATTCACGTCCATGTGTCGAGGGTAGTGGATATGGTCAGCGAGCGAGCGAGTCAGTCGCTTGACCACGGCTGCCCTGAAGATGATGTTCACTCCCATCACAGAGCCAGCTCGAGTACCATGGAGACCAGCTGTCATCATCGAGGTAATTCTGGCGCCATGGTGGCGAGATGTTAACTACCTCACCTGGTATACAGGAGGTCGTGGGTTCGATCCTGACCATGAAGCCTGCTGCTGTATATTTGGAGTTTGCGTGTTTTCCCCATGGGCGCGTAGATTTTTCTCTGGGTCCTCCGGTTTTTCCCTCCCCACGTTTAGAAACAAGTGTTGAGATTATTTAGCTGCAATACATTTCCACGCGATACGCCACTTAGTTGAGCTATCGTTTGTGGCCAGGTTGCTTCTGGAAAAAGAGCCATACAGCTCAGTGGGCTTTACCTGGTAAGATAAAAATGTGTAGTTCGTGATGCATTGTTCTTTGATAAGGCTTTGTTTTTCGTGACAGTCGAGGTCATGCAGTCATCACAGCCAAGTGTCATTGATGCCACGGCACCCCAACAATCGCCATATCCCCCAGCTGTTGCACGATCTGTAGCTGGCCATCATGGTCTGCTCTTGTAGTAGCATTGCTGCCAATCTGGATTTAGGCCTCGTGCTAAAAGCCCAGGTGGCTCAAATAAACAACGTACGTGAAGCTATAAAGATCCGGCCGAGTGGTGCTGCGATCAGTTTGTCTCGCCGCAAGTTCGGTGTTCAATTCGGCCAATCGTCCATCCCCCCAGGGTCGATTAAACGAGTGACAATTTATGGGAAGCCGTCCGTGGTCGTCCCGTGGATATACTGCTCCCGGGCATGGGGATGTGGAATCTCCAACATCGGCCCAGGATCACGAGTGGAGGTTATAGCTTATAAATGCGTCACTGAGGAAAGGAATTGTTTTGCGCAGGAATTCTGGCCGTGGAAATTGCACGCGCAGCTCGTCGCATGTTACATCTCTTGCCTCCGCACTTACACAGCCATTAGTCACAAACTAAACGTGCGCAAAATGCCAGGTTGACTTTCTATGATTCATCACTGCGAGGTGTACTTAACGAATACACGGGTGTGGTGTGCAGGCCCTAATGGAGATCCGCTGTAATGGGTTTTTCCACCAGTATTATGAATGTACGCAAAGGTGCTCTGTGCCTTGTCTGAACGGGTGACAACCTCGGCATTGAAACGTTAACTATTGCGGACAAGGTATTTGGTAGTGACTTCGCAGCAGTTGATTATAGCGTCCGTGTGTAGCACAGGACGCAGGCAAAGGTCGTAATCACTTGTACGTTGTCTTTTTAGCCAAGTAGTACTCAGGGCTGTTCACGTGTATTTGCTGTAGGATTTAGAGTTTATTTTGATATGTTGATTTGAAGCTTTCGTGACTGCAGGAATCCATACTCTTTGGTTATTTCGGTAAAGTCACGTAGGTAGAAAATAAACTAAATCACGACGGACGCTTGTGATGTGCCCGAAACGTCGTGATTTATTTTATTTCATACCTACGTTACTTTCTTCTGATATGTTACAACGGATCATCCCGTTGAGCCGGTTGCCCGCGCGGTGACTGAACCTGCACTCAGCCTCTCACCCCGGGATGATTCGGTGCGGGAAATGAGTCCGTGATGTGAGATGGGAACACTGGGGGAGATGGAAGATTCCAGCGCGTGCTGCTCCTGCTGACTGCATCACACGTGTGTGCACCATGTTAGCCTTAAATTTTTAGTTTTATTTGATTCGTCGCAACAGATGGGCCGGTTGCCCGTTTATTTTACACCCTGGGGGAGATCCGTGGTTGCGCTAGTGCAGCAGGGACAACAACAAAACCAAAAAAGGACAAAAATATCAACGTTGCCGAGAACGATTGCAGGGTCCCTGAGGAATAGCGCACGACTGGCGGGCGAGTCGTTTAACGGTCGTAAACGAATAACGCACCAATCAAGAAAAACAACGGCGGTGACATAATATGAGAGCAAGAGGCGCCAGAAAGTGTGAGGTGCGGCTGCAGGTCAGCTCTGCGTGTTGGTTTAATGGGGAAGTCGAGAGGGGGAGTGAAGGGAGGGAACCAAGCTGAAAATGAGCTGTGGGGACATTCTAAATAAAAAAAACGTGGAGCAGCAACGCGGAGAGACTTTTTACCGAACACAGTTTTTTGGCCACTTTTTGTTTGCATGTGCACTGCAAGTACGGTGTGTGGTTGATGCAGACATGATCCCTTGAAAAAAGGTTTCCGTTTGGTGTTTTAACATCTTAACACCTGTTTTATTGCCGTGAAGGGTAAAACCTATTCGTCTACGGAGGCACTTTTGTTTGTTGAAAACAGTTGGTGAAGCTGCTGAAATAATAGCGTTATGGCCATTGGTGCCACTTATTATCATCATCTTCATCATCATCAACAACAACAACATTCTAATCTGCATCCCATAGGTTTGGCAAGGATGGCAGCAATTTGGGGAGAAGTCGGCACTTATTTTCCCATTACTCGAACTGGTCCCATGGCATAAATTCGGAATGTTTCCACCACTGGCTCAGCATTCGCAATGGGAATGAGCACCACCCAAGGCTCGTTTGGAGTGTGGCGATGCTTTCGCTTTGTTAATGATCAACATTGAATGTGCGGCCGCGATGCTGAAAATGAAAACTAGGATTTTTTCTTTACATTTCTGAAATTCAAAGTATCCCTCTGATCACTGCAGAGAGGGACGTTACGGTTAGTATTCATTTGTTTTAGCAGCCCTTGCCAGTGCTGAAAACTCTGCAATTCCTTTGTGGGTGATAAGTCTGCGCACGAAACAACCACAGCGGCTTTCTCACAAAGTGGTGCTCACTTTATTTTATGGACTCGGGAGGAATGATATCACTGTGTGACAACGTGTTTGTCTTGATCCCCGACAGGCATGCCGACATATGCCTTGTAGGCCTCACACATCTTAGCAGATGCTTCCACAGACATAGCAAAATGCGTCTGCTGGATGCTTGCAGCCTCTTGATGCCATCTCAGAAAAATGCAGATATGTCCACTTAGGCAGCTGGAACTAAACTGAACCAGTGGGCTTAAAACCCCTGTATTTATGGTACTATTTATATTACTGGAAATAATGTTCTATAAGTTACTGCAAGTTTACTCAGCACTGAATCTATCTGGAATGTTCTGGAAAATATGTACATTTGTAAATATCACTGTCCTGGTCACAAAAGCAAAGTTTGTGGGAAATAAAAGCCATTTCGATACTTTTTAGGCATAAGCAATTACGAAGTAACACTTACGACCCCGGAACAATAAATAATGTTACGCAGTTTTATCATTCCTTCCGAGTCCATAAAATAAAGTGAGCAGCACTTGGAGAGAAGTTCGTTGCGGTTGTTTTATGAGCAGACGTATCACCCAGGAACAAAAATTGTGTTACATAGTGTGATATAAGTATTGCCGTCGAGGATTTTATCTCACAGTCATCCTTTGGGCGCCAATGTGGTGAGGTGTTATTTTCCTTGCCTGGTGTACAGGAGGTCGTGGGTTTGATCCCAACCCATACTCCTGTATATTAGGAGTTTAATTGTTCTCCCCATGGGCACGTGGATTTTTCTCCGGGTCCTCTGGTTTTTCCCTCCACGTTTAGAAACCTGCATGGAGAGTATTTGGCTGCTATAAATGTCCACGTGATAAGCCACTTCGTTGAGCTGTCATTTGTGGCCAGGTCGCTTCTGAAAAAGAGCTACATAGCTCATTGGCCTTTACCTGGTAAATAAAAAATAGTTTAGTTTAGATAACAATTAGTGTTGCATGTGATGAGAAACCAAATTAAACCCGCATGTGCGCAGGAATACCAATCATAATCCATGAGGAACCTACTTGCTCTCCTGCCATCTACCGGCCACCCCCTCAGAGCCCAGCAAGTCTCACAGCATTCGATGATCTCTGCGTGGTCCACCAATCTCTGCCGCCAAAAAGCGCTGGATGACATGCGTGCACCTCCGTGTCGGATAACGGGTAGAACCTGCCAATTAATAGGTCAGTGGGCCTGACCTGGCAAAATAAAAATAAATATTTCATTTAAAATGGGGAAACATGGAGGTGGCCAGGTGGCCCAGAGGTCAAAGTGCTGAGCTGGCACTGCTGAGATCCCACGTGGTGAAGTGTCGAGTTTGTGGCCCTCAACCTGCTCACCACTGACTGAACAGCAACAGCAATAAAATCCATCGCAGTGAAATTGTAACTCGGTTCCGCATTTAATTTCACTAAATTGCAGCTCGCTTGAGAATTCAAAAACATTGCTTTTGCTGTCGTGGGTTAAACTGTGTTCTCTGTGGCAGCGTGGGTGGTACAGTTCGACGGCATTCTGTGTGGAACAGAGGCCACTTAAATGGATTTCAGATATTCACTTCAAGAAAGACGGGGAAAAAGATTGTGAGGCACATTTTAACTGCAGCACGAATCAGCTGTGTGTATATATGTTAATATGCCACACCTCCCTCTCTGCCTTCTAATTGTGAGACCTGTGTCTGTGTGCTCCGACAGAGGGAGTCACGTTCTTCGTGGCCCTGTTCGACTACAGCGCGAGGACCCCTGAGGACCTGAGTTTCAAGAAGGGCGAGAAATTTCAAATAATCAACTCGTGAGTGAGAGTTCTCTTCATCTGAACCACACGATGTCACGAATTTTTATTTTTTGAAAGACGGTTTAGCAGTGCTGCTATTTTGCTTTGGGTGCCCTCCATTGGTTTTGGCTGCTGTTCGTAGCCGCGTCGCTCTCTTGTTTTCCTCCCCGCGCATCTCTCGCTCACTCGGCCTCTCGCTTCTGGCCCCGCCTACTTCCCCTCTCCACGAGGCGCCCTCCCCCCCCCCCCCTACCCCCCCACCCCCGTTTCCCTCCCCCACCCAACCCCCCCCCTCTTTGACTTATATAGCCTCCTGGCATCTCTCCCACTTCAGTATAAATGTTCTTGCTGTGGTGTTCACACCTGATGATGATTGCTTGTTTTGCAATCGAAAGGTCGTGATTTAATTTAGTTAATTTTAATATTTTATTTTATTTATTATTTTATTTACATATGTGGCTTTACCGAAAGAACCAAGAATACGGTTGCATAATACTGGTAGGAAGCTCCTGGTTACACCATCCCACAGGGGATTATTGTGTCCGTCCGTCGTGCATCCAAAAATGGGAGGGGTGGGCCTGGGTGGAGAGGGGAGGGTGGGGAGGGGCTGGGTGGGGAGGGTAGGGAGGGGCTGGGTGGGGAGGGGAGGGTGGGCAGGGGCTGGGTGGGGCTGGGTGGGGGGTGGGAGGGGTGGGGTTGGGTGGGGAGGGGCTGGTCACCCCGTGGTGCCCTTATAAAACTCAACGTTTAACCTACTCACGCCGGCTTGTGCCCGGCCTCACAGTCGGGCATATTTGCGGAATACACCACGCCGCCGTTGACTCTGGCCATTGACCGAGCAACCCAACGTTCCTACAAGCTCCCTCTGCAGGAATGTGTTGAATGACTTTTGCTTAATGAATTTCACCGTTCGGCCAAGCAGCAGCTCGACGCACTACACAACTCTGAATTTCGCAATTGCTATTTCGGAAATGTGAAAGTATTGTCATTTGTTTGGGGAGGCAATAGGCTGCGGATTAAGGTGTTGCATCTCTTGGGGATCAGATTGCGCCAAAATCTCAAACCACCCTCCATCGCCTCTCATCTCAATCATTCCAGCTGTAGTTTTCTGTTCCCATCCGACCAAGGTCGTCATTTCACGCACTCCCCAAGTTACAGAGTTTACCGGTGTAATTGTATCGCTTGTGTGCTCTGTTGTGGTTAACCTCACGTGTCAGCATGTGCGCCACACGTGGCTGCAAGCTCACCGCATCGTGTGTCTGTGTGTGTCGATTCATGGGTGCGTTTGTGTGTTTCCGTGCTCATGTTTCTTTGCACAGTTATAACAAATGAAGGCTCACATAGGGCACGGCTTGGGAGGTGTTTTTCATCTTTGTCTCAGACTTCTTTTTTATAATTTTTTTCCACAACGTTATCCTAATTGCTCTGTCCGCCTCGTGAGACAAAATTTAGCCATCGGCACCTCGTGCAGGGACATGCAACCGCTTTCGTTGTTTTGGGATCAGCCTGCGGAAGTGGGCACCACAGAGCTCCACCTCTTGAGATCCGTTCAAGCGCCCTCGATTCCAGGCAGTAGAGAGGGCAGTGTTTAACCCACCTGCTCTGTGCCACGAAGAGCGATGTTTGTCACACGGCAGTTAAACTAATAATTCTCAAAACATGTATAAAGCTGAACTATGCACTTAACTTAGTTTAACGTGATATAATTCTGTGCAGGCATTGGCTGAAACCATCAACTCAACGCACTTTAGAGCCTGGCCTCCCACCTCCCTCGTGTACCGTGCCGACCTTCATTGGTGCTGCTCGCTAACAGCACGTGCCCCAAGTCTGTAAATGGCTATAGAGGGGGAACTTTGTCCGCGTCTTTGTGGTGCAGGGACGATGACTGGTGGACGGCCAGCTCGCTGTCGTCTGGCCTCACGGGGTACATCCCCAGCAACTACGTCGCTCCTGCGGGATCGGTGCAGGCCAAGGAGTGAGCAGCAAGCGCAGCACACGCGCGCCGGTCACACAGCACCTGCGTAGCAACCAGCAGGCGCAGGCCGCAGGCACCCCGTGCACCACTGTACACACAGCAATACCACGGAGTGCACAGAGCGTGCATGCGGTGTGGATGTATCAGTAGCAATAGCGCGCAATGTGTATACATCGATAGCGTGCGGTGAGTATGTTCCAACGGCAATATCATTCGGTGTTGGATGTAACGATAGCAATAGCAGTGTGCACCAACGATAGCATGCAGCACACACGGCAGCTGCCCAACGGCGACGATTGGGGAAGAGCAACGTGGGGGGAGCGTGCGTGGCGCGATGCCGCTGTGCCGTCAAGTCCGTGCACCCCTCCCCCTTCCTTATGCCGATCTCGGCGCTGTCCCCGCAAGGTGGTTCTTCGGGAAGCTGACGCGGAAGGACGCCGATCGCTGTCTCATGGACCCCGCGAACCCCATCGGGACGTTCCTCATCCGCGAGAGCGAGACCACTCAAGGTGAGCACGTGGGCGAATTGGCATCTGAAACCTGGAACCTGTGACTGCGGTCCCCCTGCACGTGCGTGTGGGGGAGGGGGTCCAGGGGAGGGGGGGGTTCTCTGCCTCTCTCTCCACTCGGTCCTGTCCCGGGCCATCTCCACGTCCTCGTTCGCAGTGGACGAGATGTTATCTCTCTCGCCTGGTATGCAGGAGGTCATTGGTTCGATCCCGACCCTGACGATGCCTGCTGTGTAGTTGGAGCTTGTGGGGTTCTCCCCGTGGTCGCGTGGATTTTTCTCCGGGTCTTCCGGTTTTTCCCTCCAGATTTAGAAACGTGCATTTAGAGTTATTTGACTGCTTTAAATTTCCACGTGATAAGCCACTTCGTTGAGCTATCATTTGTGGCCAGGTTGCTTCTGAAAAAGAGCTCCGTAGCCCAGTGGGCTTTACCTGGTAAAATAAAACATTGTTTAGATTAGTTTAGTCTAGTTCACCATGATTATAAATGTGGAGGGGGAGAAAAATCGACGCAACCACGGGGAGAACATGCAAACTCCGAATATATAGGCATCGTCAGGGTCGGGATCGAACCCACGAACTCCTGCATACCAGGCAAGGTCGTTAACCACCGCGGCAGTGGCAGCACCGGTAACTCCAAAGAGACTCCCGTTCGTATCGTGTCGTGGCTTCCGCGTCTGCCGTTGACGTTTGCTCATTTTGCAGGAGCCTACTCGCTCTCAATCCGGGACTACGATCCCATCAAGGGAGACACCGTGAAGCATTACAAGATCCGGAGGCTGGACTCTGGCGGCTTCTACATCACCAACCGGATCCACTTTGCCCACATTCACCAGCTGGTGGAGCACTACGCCAGTAAGCTCTTGCACGCCGGCGCTAACAGCGCACCGAGCCAGCATCGCCAATATATACACATCCATAGCTGTCAACGCCTTATCAGTGCCCTACCTTACTCTTTGGTTCTTTCGGTAAAGTCACGTAGGTATAAAATTAATTAAATCACGACGTTTCGATTGCAGCACAAGCAATCATCATCAGGTAGGAAAACCACAGCAATAATTTTTTTGTTTTTGCTGAAGTGGGCAATTGTTTCTTGCTGTGGTTGTCCCACCTGATGACGCTTGTGTTGCGCCCGCAACGTCGTGATTTTATTTATTTTATACCTACGCGACTTTACCGAAAAAATCAAAGAGTATAGTGAGTTGATGCTCTTTTCGCTTGATCGCTACATTCAACAAGTTTGGGAAGAATGAGGCACATGTAAGGCTTTCTCACGTGCATTTGTCCTCGGTATGTAACGATTTGTATTTGAAGCTGATGTGTGGAAGAATGCGGTTGTGTCTTTGCAAAGGAAGTCTTTTTTGTCCTGGTTCATGTCTCAAGTTGGGAAAGTGCCCGAGGGCAACACAACTTCATTTCAAAGTGTATTTCACATTGGCTCGTCTTTGCGAGTGTTCCCACGATATTTCCCCCGGTTTATTCTACCTCAGAGGTGGCAGGGTTAGAACTCGTGACTTCCCCTCACTTCCCCCCCTCCCCTTTCTCCTATGAGGTTAGTCATCTTTCTCCTCATCCTCCCCTCCCCGCATAATCTTTCTTGTTGTCGCATGCGATCAGAACGTCCCCGTTCGTTGAGCCCCTGGCGCCCCGATCCCGGACTTTTCCTCGCGCTCTTCCCGCTGCTCCTCTTCTGTATTGCGATCGGTAGCTTTGCACTGGGCACGTGTCGACTCACGAAAAAGAAAAAAAATTTACTCGCGACTTTCCTGCTCCAAGGGCAGTGCACCCCTCCCCCCCTCTCCCCCCGCCCTCTCCCGACTGGAGACCGAATGGACGGCATTAACGGGCGCTCTGTGTGCGTGCCCTGCAGATGTGGCGGATGGGCTCTGCGGAAGGCTCGTCAAGCCCTGCCCTGTCTTCGTGCCGCAGACCCAGGGCCTGTCCAAGGACGCATGGGAGATCTTACGCGAGTCGCTCACGCTCGACGTCAAGCTCGGCTCCGGCTGCTTTGGCGATGTGTGGCTCGGTGAGTTTGTGCTCCAGCGTCTGTTCGTGTGTTCTTGCGTGCGTGTGTGTGCGGATACAAACCTGGCGACCCGAGTTCGATTCCCGCTCACGGCCAACACCGGTGACGATTGTCTGAACCGGTCCTGGGCCTCCCCTCGGTCGACTCAGCCTCAAATGAGTACTTGGTGCAGTGTGTAGTAAACATCGCCACTGGGGAGACAAAGGCAGTCGGGCTTGGGGACCTGGCAACCCACCCCCTCGTGTGCCGTTTCGGCCTTCATAAGTGCTCGCTAACGGCACTTGCCCCAACCGTCTGTCCAGGCTATACGGGGGATCTTTGCCTTTGTGAGTGTGTGTGTGCGTAGAAGCGGTAGTGGAGTGGTTAGCTCGCTGCGCTATGACCCATGGGGACAGGAGTTCAATTCCCGCTAACGGCCAACACCAGTGACGAGTATCTGAACTGGTCCTGGTTGTCACCTAGGTTGACTCAGCCTCAAATTAGTTCCTCATGCGGTGTGTAAACATCACCAATGGGGAGACAAAGGCTGTCGGGCGTGGTCCTGGCGGCCCACCCCTTCGTGTGCCGTACCAGACTTCATAGGTGCTCGCTAAAAGCACTTGCCCCAACAGATTGTTAAGACTATACGGGAGATCTTTATCTTTGTTTTTGGTGTGGTGCAGTGGTAAGCGCATTGTGTTACGAATCCCGTCGACCCGAGTTTGATTCCCACTCACAACCAATTACTGGCAAATATTGAACTAGTCCTGGACATCCCCTAGGTAGACTGATGTGGAGAGACAAAGGTGGCCAGGTGTGGTGCTGGCCACCCAACCCCTCGTATACTGTGCCGGCTTTCATACGGTACCAGGTACTCATTTGAGGCTGAGTCGACCTAGGGGAGGCCCAGATTATCGTCACCGGTGTTGGCCGTGAGCGGGACTCGAACTCGGGTCGCCGGGTTTGTAGCGCAGCGCGCTGACCGCTACGCTACCGCTCCCCACACACACCCCACACACACCCCACACACACCCCACACACACCCCACACACACGTGAACGCACGTGAACGCGACGTGCGGCGGTCGCTCTCGCCAGGCACGTGGAACGGCTCGACGCAGGTGGCGGTGAAGACGCTGCGCGCCGGCACCATGTCGCCCACGGCCTTCCTGGACGAGGCGCAGGTCATGAAGAAGCTGCGGCACGACAAGCTGGTGCAGCTCTATGCCGTGGTGTCCCAGGAGCCCATCTACATCGTCACCGAATACATGAACAAAGGTGAAGAGACCCCACCACTACGGAAACACTGCACACAAGTTGTGTAGACAGTCATTTTGGTGTCACCCAGTGCGGTCCGTAGCCCCCGCACCCCCCTGGTGACGCCACTGGTCACATATCCTTTCCCCAACGGTAGTGCAGCCTGAAACGTGGTCCCCAGTAACTTGCAACGCAGCTCGTGGGCACAGCAGCAAGGGCCTGGGTTCGATTCCCAACTCGGGCGTGTTTCAGTACGGAACTTGTATATCATTTGCCTCTGTTTCTGCATGGATGTATGACATGGACGTGTTACATCATGGAACTGTGAGAGATGGCATGGGGAGGCCTTCATCCAGCAGCGGATTGATCGTGGCTGCTGATGACCGTGCGGATTGCTGCAGATCGATATTACTTTGACAACTGGGGCAAAATAAAACCTGATTATTCTTTGAGTTTTCATCTTCCTCTTGGGAAATTACTTGATCATTGTTTGTGATGTGTTCACTGCACATCTGAATATTTATTACTGGAGGAATCCGATGAGCTATAAAGCTCTTTTTCACAGATGTCCAGTAGGGGCGGGTAAGAACGTTACAACAACAAACAGTACCAAAACATGATACAGTATAACCTTGGATTGCGAGTAACTTGGTCTGCGAGTGTTTTGCAAGACGAGCAAAATGTTTAAATAAATATTAATTTGATAAACGAGCGAGGTCTTGCAATACGAGTAGTACGTGCATACGCTTTGTCTGCCGAGCGTCACGTGATCACAACTGATACACGAGTGCTTTGATATACGAGTGCTTTGGATTACAAACACGTTTCCGGAACGAATTATGCTCGCAATGCAAGGTTTTACTGTAGTCGTGCAAAGTACAAGAAAGGTAAACAAATCACCGAACAACATACAAAGGAAAGTAACCCATCCCCATCCTATCAACCAAAGCCCACTGAGGTATTAACTTATTTTTCAGAAGCGACCTGGCCACAAATGATTGCTCGACAAAGTGCTGCCTTATCATTCGCTAATACATTCCAGACCCAAAGATATGCACGGCCTCATTTATCAAAACACTTAATTATGTGAAGGTAGCGGTGGTTCAGCAGGAGAGCGAGTGGCTCGCGATTGGAAGGTGCCGAGTTCCAATCCCTGCTTGGGGGTTGACTCAGCCCATCGTCCCTCCTGGAGTTAATAAATTGTGCACCACTTCATGGCAAAGTCAACAGTGGTGGTTCTGTGAATGGACTCACACCTGCCATGGGAATGAGGAATATCCACCACTGGCTCAGGACTGTAAACAGGAGATCACCGCATCATGCTCATTTGAGCAGCAAATCGCGTTTGACTTGACAGCATGCCTGTGATGTTGTCTGCCCACAGGATGCCTCCTGGACTTCGTCAAGTCTGGGGAAGGGAGCATGCTTAAGCTCATTCAGCTCATGGACATGGCAGCCCAGGTAAGTGTGCTCGTACATCGTGCGTGTGCGCCCTACGCACGCGCGGTCCAAGTTTCGGCCACTAATGGAGCGGTCTGGCAGTCCTATTCACTTGCTCGTGGTGGCCAACGTTAATATTCGCTGAATGGAAATGACAAGAACTGGAGACGGCCGGGCCGGCCGGCTATCGTGCCGTTCACAATGGCCGGGTGAGGGCACTGAGCCAGAACCCCCTGAGGCAAGGGGGGTTGGCAAACCTGCGGCTCCGAAGTCGCGTGCGGCTCTCTTTCGGGTCGACGAGTTCTTAGCGCAGCATGCTAACCGCTGCACTTCCGAGGCACGTTGCCACAATCGCACCACCGTGGTTTGTCTCGTAACAATAACAACAATTCATAACAAAAGCACTCGCTCCCAACAGTCCGGTGAAGGGCCACGCGGGGGCGTCTTGCGTTTGCGCGTGAATGCAGATCGCGTCGGGCATGGCGTACATCGAGAAGATGAACTACGTGCACAGGGATCTGCGCGCCGCCAACATCCTGGTCAAGGACAACCTGGTGTGCAAGATCGCCGACTTCGGCCTCGCCCGCCTCATCGAGGACAACGAGTACTCGGCGCAGCAAGGTGCCTCCCCCCCCCCGCGGCCCCGCGCCTACGCAGAGAATCATCGGGATATTGATTTGTCCTGGAGCAATGCGACGAGCTATGAAGCTCTTTCTTTCACAGATGTCGTCTACTAGTTTTCACAGGTGTCCAGTAGTTTTCACAGACGTCCAGTAGCCATCCGAGACACCGGGCTCACGGTACATGGCGCCCGCAGGGTGACCTGAACTCATGAGAACTGTGCACCATCGACACCCCCACGGTACCAGGGGCGCGTACAGCCATCGTACGCTGATCTCGTCAAGGAGCATCAACCATCACGCAAACTTCGGTCATTCTCACAGCAGCGGCTTCTGGCTGGCCATCGAAACAAAGGCGGTCACCGCATTGTGTTCTTTCAGATGCACTTCTGCAGCAGTCTGGAACGCTCTTCCTTCCGATATTAGGAAGCCACTGGAGCTATGCACTTTTAAATCTAGATTGAAAATTCGTTTCTTTAGAACTGATTTTTATGTTAAATTTGTTGTCCTTTCCCCGCACCTCCGATTAGCACGGTTGGCTACGTACAGTGCGAAAGAAGTTCAACATTCATACACACACTGTGGGTCGGAACATCCACAGCAATACATTTAGGATCAAGTTCTCACGAAGGGCTTATACATGTAGTAATACCTCGATATACAAAATAGATGCGTTCCTTGAGCTTCATTCGTATACTGAAACTTCGCATGTCGAATAACTTATAAGAGTACTGTGAGGATGCACTCCCAGCCATCATAACTTACCACTTCATGCTAAAAACACTTCATAACTTACCGATCATATTGTAAACAAAGACAATTGATATTGAAAGCAATATGGTATTTCATACTGTAAAGGTTTTATATTAATAACTGACGTGAATAAAAGAAGCGGTGAAGAAACGTAAATGTATTATTTATATAGTACCGTAAATCGATTAAATAATTATAGAAATAATAAAATAATAAAAATAAAACAATAAAATAATTCTCACGACGTTTCGGCCACAATGCAAGCAGCCGTCCTCAGATGAAGAACAGGTCTGTAGAGAAGACA
This sequence comes from Entosphenus tridentatus, assembly GCA_014621495.2. Classification (NCBI taxonomy): domain Eukaryota; kingdom Metazoa; phylum Chordata; class Hyperoartia; order Petromyzontiformes; family Petromyzontidae; genus Entosphenus; species Entosphenus tridentatus. The sequence goes on from CM025625.2 coordinate 1,570,375, forward strand.
GAGTCTCATTCAGACTCTGTCTTCTCGACAGACGTCGTGAGGATTATTTTATTATGTTTTATTTTTATCATTTTATTATTTCCATTCTCTGTGACTTTACCGAAAGAACCAAGAAGATGAATCCCTGCAGTCACGAAAGCTTTAAATCGAAATTTAAATAATTATAATTTACATATCAATTTCAGTATATTTATGTATGAATTCACTAAAAAATGTTGCTCTCTGTGTAAAATAATGGTTAAAATAACCTATAGAGTTTGTGATACCAAAACTTTGCATATTGAATATACGCTTATCGAGGTATTGCTGCACGAGCTATGATCTCTGCAATGCAGATGAACCACGACGACAAAGAGAGTGAAGTCAACGAACTGAGACGCAGCCAATTCGCTGCCGTTGAAAGTGCGCTTCGGAAACAGGTCGTCAACAGGCGCGATGTAATAATGTACCGAGAATCGGCGGACCCTTGCCGAGTGTAGCCCGTCGCGTTCCAAAGACGGGCCGCTGAACGAGAAGACGTTAACCAGCCGTTGGAGCACTTGTTGAGCAAAGTCCCGTGATTGAGGTGAAACGACCTGGAACGCAGGTTGTTTAACACGTAGGCTTAAGACCGAAGGAGGAGGACTTCTACACAATCAATTCTGGCTATCGCCTGATGACGTTGGTTGTTGTAATCACCGGCGAAACGTCGTTACTCGAATTGTAAATCTTGTGGGTTTACTCCCCAACACACCGGTGTGCTGACGTAGTGACTAATTGGCACGTTCTATTTACGTGACAAACCTTACCAATGGGCCGAGTCGGCTCGTGGTGGCGGGTTGAACGACGCATTTATATTCACGCGATCTAAGCCCAAAAAATACTTAATTATGGAACACAGGATGGCAGTGGTTCAGTCGGCGAGGAGGAAGCGAGACCTTTTAGAGCCCTAGAAGCTGAAAGCGTATGCTGGAAATTTGCTTGAAGCCAAGCTAAGGGGCCATTGTGAGCCCACCCCTTTGAAAAGGCCCACAAATGATACTTATCCATCTTTGCTCATACGAACTGGGTACTCTCGGGGAATATGTTCGATCTGACAACACTGCATTATTTAATTATCGTGCGCTTCTGGCAATGCAGAAGTGACTGAGATTCAAAGTATCTGAGGTTTGTGTTAATGCGTGTGTGTGTGTGTGTTTCTGCGCATGTATCTTTCTCTGTGTGTGTGTGTTTTGGTGTGTCCGTGAGTTGTGGTGTGTGTCTTTCAATGTGTGTGTATTTCAATGTGTGTATGTGTTTCTGTGTCTCTCTTTTTCTTTCTGTCTGTTTATGTCTTTCAATGCATGTATGTATCTTTGTCTTTGTGTGTTTCTGTGCACGTATTTCACTGTGTTTCTGTGTGTGTTTCTGAATGTGTGTGTGTGCTTCTGTGTGTGTTTCTGTGCGCGTGTTTTTGTGTGTGTGCGCGCATCTCAGGAGGGAAGTTCCCCATTAAGTGGACCGCACCAGAGGCTGCGCTGCACGGCCACTTCACCATCAAGTCCGACGTGTGGTCGTTCGGCGTGCTGCTCACCGAGCTGGTCACCAAGGGGCGCATCCCCTACCCTGGTCAGTGTTGGGTCTCTTTGTGTACGAGCGTGTGCATGTACAGGTGTGTGTGCTTGTGTATGCATGTGGGGAGCGGTGGTGTAGCGGTTAGCACGCTGCGCCACGAACCCAGCTCCCAAAGTTAAATTCCCGCTCACGGTAAACACCAGTGACGATTATCTGAACCGGTCCTGGGCCTCCCCTAGGTCGACTCAGCATCAAGTGCTGATGAGGCAGTGGCAACAAAGACCAGCTCTGATGAGGTCTACTGCTGATGAGGTCCATAGATTTCCAGGGGCTCGGTGCCATTGGGGATGGAACGATGGTGGCACGGTGGTTAGAGGTCTGCGCTATGAACCCGGCGACGTGAATTTGATTCCCGTTCACGGCCAACACCACAGACGAATGATGTCCGCACCGGATCAGGACCCTTCCCTTTCACCAACTCGTGCTGACTCCTCGGGACAGACGATGGGAGGCAGAGGCCACAGTGTATTAGGGATATGGGACGAATATCTGAACCGGTCCAGGGCCGACCCACGATTGACGCAGCTTTGATTGAGTACCTGGTGTGATGTGTAAACATTTCCACAAGGGAGACAAACGTAGTTGGGCATGGTGCTGGCCACCCCCCACCCCCTTGTGTGCTGTGCCAACCGTCATAGGTGCTCGCTAACAGCACTTGCCCCAACGGTCTGTTAAGTTTATATGGTGGATATTTTATCTTTGTCTGTACTTGTGTGTGTGCATATTCTTCGAAATGCGTGTACGTTTCTATACCTATGTGTGTCTGCGTGCATGTGTGTGTGTGTGGGGAGTGGTGGCAAAGCAGTTAGCGCACTGCACTACGAACCTGGCAACCAGAGTTTGATTCCCGCTCGCAACCGATAACAGCGGTGAATATTTGAACTGGACCTGGGCCTCCCTTTGGTCAACTCGGCTCTAAATGAGTACATGGTGCGGTGTGTGAACATCAGTACTAGGGGGAGGCAAACGTGGCCGGGCGTGATGTTGGCCACCCACCACCTCGTATGCCGTGCCGACCCTCGTTCGTGCTCACTCACAGCATTTTCCCCAACAGTTTGTTAAAGGCTCCACGGGGGATCTGTACATCTGGGACGCGCTTCCTCCTGATATTAGCAAGCCACTGGAGCTACATCTATCGTTGAAAACTCATTTCTTTAGAACTGCTTTACGTGTTTAGTTTGCCATCCTTCCCCTGTACCTTTGATTAGCACAGTTGGCTATGTACAGTGCAAAAGAAGTTCAACATACATGCATATATATATCTGTGTGCGTGCGCGTGTGTGTGATGACGCCCCCCATGCAGGCATGATGAACCGCGAGGTTCTGGGCAATGTGGAGCAGGGGTACCGCATGCCCTGCCCGCAGGACTGCCCCGACTCCCTGTACGAGCTCATGCTGCTGTGCTGGCGGAAGGAGCCCGAGCAGCGCCCCACGTTCGAGTACCTGCAGTCCTTCCTCGAAGACTACTTCACGGCCACGGAGCCGCAATACCAGCCCGGAGAAAACCTCTAGCGCCGACTGTGGCCGGGCCTCCCAAGTATCGCAGTCCTTGCTATCGTCAGCGGTTATCATTTATTTCGTCGTGTTTTAATCGCGGTGTGGTCGGCCAGGCGGCTCCTAGAGGTTCGACGTGATCGATTCTCTGCCCGTGTTGTGGAGAAACACGGGCCTGCATCTCTTATATCGCAGGCTCTGTCCTTGATCAGTTTGTCTCCGTCAGGCTCTCTCAGGGGACTAATGCCCGTCTCAGAGCACCGATCAGGCATCGCTGAAGTCTTGAGGTCAAAACCAAGGCTCCACGTCTGTGATTCAACTTTGTTTTCAAGTGTGGCAACTTTGTGGGTCTCAATCCAGTCACAGATGACAGCACAAACAAATGTTCTTTGAAATTCGTATTTCGTATTGGATTTTTATTTGAGAGCTTGATGTCTATTGTTATTCTTCTTTCTATTCGAATGATAAAACATGAAGCAAAATCCATTAATTTGCACCTTGTGATGGTGGTGATGAGAAGAGCCGGTTACAGACACTGAAAATGGCATCACTGGTGTGATCACCCTTGCCATCATTGAACATGACAACGGAAGGGCCCTTCTTTCTGTCGGGGATGATGATGAAAATACGTTCATTTTTTGTTTTGCGTCTCGACAATGACAGTGGCACACCATTTCTGATAACAAAAATCAGTGCATGTGATATCATGTGCACGGGCGACGCTTTGTGTGTACACTGCTACGGACATTGGCGATGTGGCAACTATATAAAGTGGAACACTCGACCATAAATACGCAGGGCACGTTTCGACGAGTTCGTTCGATGTATCGCTTGTACGGGGCTCGGTCATAGTCATAGTTAGGACTTGCAAACTGTTACTGCGCCTACCTCCTGTACACGCGCTCCGTCGATAGACCGAGGAAAGCAGAGATCACTCTCCATTACACGTGGAAATTCGGAGGTGAAGAAAAACGTTGCCTACAGGACTTTGAGCTTGGTTCAACGTTGCACCCGTTTTCCAATGGGCACTGGACACGGCTCATCTCTGTTGATGGTCCTGCGATGGGGCAGGAATGCTATGATACGATGGCTTGAACCAGATTTCTCCAGAGGACTGTGACCACTGCAGATTTCCCAGTCCGATTGTTGAAGCACTCTGGGTTGTGCTCATGTGTTGCTGTTCCTGGAGGGATGGTGATAATGACGATGATCGACGATGATGATCGACAATGATGATGATGACGATGCCGAGTCAACTATGGCCAGGATTTGAACTCTTGACTGGAAGCTCTACTTTTTCATTGAATGAGCTCATCCGCTCGGAAGGTCACGAGGCCAAACAGGGAGCCTACGACTGCCCTCAATGAACCACACGGAACACCGCAACACGGAGCCTCGTAGAAAACCAGCTGCTTTTTACTCTATGAAGTCATCCTGTGGCCACAGTGTTAAAGTCATTTTTTTTACAAGAAGTAAATGATTTGATCTTTTAAGAGTTTTTTTTATTTGTCACATTAGTGTTTACTTTATGAGAAAAAAAATGAAAATGATGCCAATGTTCTAAAGAAAAGAAACAACCATCTTAAACGTGTGGAGTAAATTCTTTACTCGAAGTCTAATGTTCAAAGTGTCGACAATCTTGTTGCAAAGGATGACGTATGGGGTCAGAGGTCAGAGTGTTACTTGTTTTTTTGAGAATTAGGCACCTGAAAAAAAGGTATCGCCAAACATAATGTGGGCTAATTTTAAAGCCCCAGTCTTCATATGCCAACCCCAATCGGTGGCACAAGACTGCGTTTATTGTCAGGGTTTACCAGAGTGAAACACGATGCACTGTAATTAGTGTGAGTCTTGTGTGCGTACCTTTCGATGTCTAATTCTCAAAAGGTTTTCTGACCGCCCCATGTATTTTACAAATCACATATCCGTGGTTCTTTACCTTTCTCGGTAAGTTGACGGCTAATGCACACAACGCGTTTTTTTAATGCTTTTCCCGCTTGTACGTGTCAAGGTGTGAGTTCTTTACATTGGTGTTACGCCGATATACTTTCCTGCATGTTTTAAGCCCCCTAGATTTTTCCTAATTTTTTTACATAATGAAAGTGTTGACTTAAGACGATGAACTTAAGTCACCTCTTTCATGCTCTTTTTTTGTATCATAACGGTGACAATTGTTTGATAATTCTCAATCCGTGAAATCGGGGTTATACTGGCTTACAAAAAACGTATATCAAACTCAAACATAATTTTTACATAATCAGGTGCAAATGCTTTTTATCATCCAGTCATAACGACATCAACAACAACAAACTCACCCAGCGGTTGAAATTGTCACGTTGCACGATAAATGCTTTTAAAAGGATGGAGGTGGCTGGGTGACTCAGGGCCCAAAAGCTTTTTTCTGTGCCATCATAATACTGAGCCATCTGGGATCCTGTATTTGAAACCCGTGCTTCTCTCTCTCGTATAAAGTGTGTTTTGATGGCCTGGTTACCAGTTTCTGCACACACACGCGCGCGCGCACGTTGTTATTGCACTTAATGAGTTCAAGCCCACGTGATGGCTTGATGGGCTACCTACTGAACTGAGCACAGCTCAGTGGCCGGGTAAGATGGGCCCTTGAAGGTTATCTTTCAACGGTCGATTTAACTGTGAGTGTGGCAAATGCCCATGGTGGAAAGTGAACATTCCTACAGCCAGTATATTAACAGGAGAGTCGCTGTTGGTGTCACACACAGTTGAAGTAATTATATCGCCCCAGATGGGTGATGGGCAGGGTTGATTCCCCCAAAGCAGGACACGTGCTCTCTGCCCTCTTGTTCAAGAGTTGAGCGGTTTGCCACAGTGCTACCCAGCCAATGGGAATCACGTGTTCTTTGCTTAAACTTTGTTGTAATCTATGACATTAGAGTGAATCAAGAAGTGGAACTGACCGTATTGTCAGGTCTCGGTGTTGAGACACATTTTAAGCTTCATGTCAATATCCGTATAGTGTTGCCATGTCGTTCACTTTGCGAGTTGTGTGAACATCTTTCTTAAAGACAACCGACTGGCATTCAGGGTGTTGTGCGTCTTCACATGATGCTTTGTGGTTTAAAAAAGTACCCTGGTTTTTCATGTTAGGGTATATTGATTAGAATATTGTTCTTCCAGTTCCATTTCTTTTGATAAGAGATGGAATGTATGCCATAAAACATCGTGAATTATATTATTTGTGTTCGAGACACGTAGGATCATGGGAGGTGCAGGTGTAGTTGGCATGACGGTAGGCTGACCAGATTTAAAAATCTGTCACGTTTAATTTTCGCAGTGGTAAAGCATCGCGGAACATGCATTCTGGTTTATCACTTTAAAGCAACCAAATGTAACATTGAACGATAACGTACGCAGTTACACCTCTTGTAGTTTAACCAGTTTTATTCAGGGGTTTTCCAGCAACAACATTAAACAAGAGGGCAACACAGGCAGCAGCAAAGTACAGAGAAACCTAGTCCCGTACAGCCAGCATATCCAAAAAGTGAGAACACGATGCTATGGGAGTGTGTTGTGTCCATGTAATGCGTCTTATCGGATTAGCAAACGTGAGGGTTTAGGGCTCGTAGCAATATACACATTTTTGTTTACGTCAATGCTGACATCCACAGGGGTCTTCTTTATACCTTGTATGTACGTTGAACTTCTTTTGCACCGTACGTATCCAACCTCCGATTGCGGGAGATAACAAACTAAACACCAAAAGGAGTTCGAAAAAAATTCGTTTTCCATCTAGATTTTAAAGTGGCTTCCTAATGTCGAAGTGAAGGAGCGTTCCAGACGGCCGCAGATGCGCATCCGAAAGCGCGCGATGCAGTGGCAGTCTTTGTTCGACGGTCAGCCAAGCGCTAACCATCGAACGAATATAGAATATTCATAATCAACGTTTTTGGGTTAGATCGTGTTATTTATAAATGTGTCGTAACCCTCCACCACCCGACACGGCCAATCAGCAAAAAAAGTGTCACGTTGACAAAAGACAAATAGTTCACTGCTTTAGCCCACCGGTGTGTGAAACCACAACATTTACACTATTGAGTACGACGTTTCGCTGGTAATTGCATCCAGCATCATCGGGCAATTCGCCCGATGATGCTGGATGCAATTACCAGCATTTTATAAATAACGCGATCTAACCCAAAAACGTTGATTATGAATAATATTGGTCGCGAAAGCCTACCTGTTGAATATAGAAAATATCCGACTCCTGCAAGGCCCCACGGACGTTTTGCGAAGTAGGCTTTGAGGTGGCCACCAAGTGCCCGTTCCCACCACCTGATTGCCAAACCCTCGAACCAAAACCCCTCCACTTCTCTGCACTGCAAGTGGTGCAGCATAGGGCTAAGTCACCTGAGCTTATTTGTTACAAAAAAATGACAAAAAGTTTATACCTTAGGATAAAAGCCGCATGCACGAATGGTGAATATCGTATTAACCGACGTATATGGTTACAGAGTCCATTTGAAAAAGAGTTGCATCAAAGCACAATGAGTTATGCATTGAATCATGGTGTGATAAAATATGAAAGAATAGAAAAGAACAGATTCTCCCCTCCCAATTATTTGTCTAAAACAAAAGGGATTCAATTACATGATTTGAATGACCATCCTTATCACAGCCCCAGAAAACGTAATCCTCCCATCCACCCTTACCCATGCTGTCACGGAGAGGAAGAGGCAGATGAGCAATCAATAGAAAATATTTGATATATTTAAAGATGGATTTGTTTTGTCACTGCAATATGAATTTGTAACACTTGTCAGGACTGAATATATACCATTTTAAAATATCAGAAAGCACTTTACAAGACCGGCATTTTATGTTCATGACCCTCTTTAATACGGTGCACCTGATGAGTATACATTACTAAATTACAACGTCATGTATACATTACTAAATGTATACATGAAGTTGTAATTTTAGGGGGGGCCACATTGTAACAAAAAATAGTGTTCTGTTGAATAAAGGAAACAGTTGCCAATGTGAATTCTACATGTAAATGACCGTGTTTGATATTTCACAGCTAATGAATTGTATGGTAAAAACGCAGAACTCAACAATCAGCACTGTAATTGCAGGATTATATTGTTTAATCCTGGTTAGAAACAAGCCAACACGTTTTGATTTAATTTTTGATTTAAAGCTTTCGTGACTGCAGGGAGTTATATTCTTGGTTCTTTCGGTGAAGTCGCGTAGACGGGAAACAATAAAATAATAAAAATATAAAACAATAAAATGATCACGACGTTTCGACTGCAACACAAGCAATCATCATCAAGTGTGAAATTTACAGCAAGAAAATTTGAAAAAAGTCGCGTTTTATTTCGTATTATTTAATTGTTTCCCTTCTACGTGACTTTACCGAAGGAACCAAGAATATGAAGCCACAACATGTCTCTGCCAAGAGAGATGTGGAAAAGATACAGTTTTGGAATAAACTATACAAAGGAGGGCAAATTGTGGACACGTTATTCCGTGTATGTACTCCAATAAAAATATAAAACAAAGCAGTACAATGAAGGTTGGGTTATGAAATAATATCTCTTGTTAATGTGTAAATAAAACAATCTTATCGCACGCATATGAAGCAAAATTACATCGGAGAATGCAACGACACTTAATGCTTTTCAGAAAGCTGCACATGTTGGTGATGTGTCGGTATTCGCTGGACGCCTGCTGGAAGTGAGTCTCTCCATGTTGTAGGCTGGCTGAATGGTGCCCTCAATTCATCTGTTTGAATATCCTTTAACGCTGAATGTACACTTAATGGCACATGTTAGCCGGATGCTTCTAATGATGGTCGTGGTACAATAGTGCGGTCGCATTTACTGCGTTTCCAAGTAATATGTTTGTCCATGTGTCGTTTATTCGATTTAAAATAGTACAAATCATTGCTATAGATTAAAATGTGTATGTCTATCCAAAAACGTACCCTTTTCACAAGCAGTATAAACATTTAAACGTCCTTTATTTTTCTCTTCTTGGTTCTTTCGGTAAAGTCACGTAGAATGGAAACAATACAATCAAATAAAACATAATAAAACATTATTTTGCCAAATACATAAAGGACATTGTCAATACTTGTTTTAAGCTTAAATACGCTACACATGACATGTTGTTATTCTATACAATTACTGTAGCAGTACAATCAAACTTGTATTAAAGCTACAATAATCGTAAGACACGATGTTCCTCTTACAGAAAAAAATACATCCTGTTTTGGAAAATGATATTCAAACTATTCCAATATATTTTGCTTTAAATAAGTATAATTATTGATTCATGGTAATGGAAACTCAGCAATTGCCATCGGACTGATCATAATCCCGAACCACAATGCTCATTTACGCTTTTAAGACTATTTTACACCACAACATAACGCGTATGGTTTTGCATAGCAATGGCAGCTCGGTACTGCAGGTGTGCAATTAGTGTGGCACATCTAAGCCACACTTTGATTCCACGATCACATGAGCCATGGTCTCTTAGCTTGGGCCCAAGTAGTTGGATGTTGGGGGAGGGAAGAGCAGGATTTTTAATTATCTGCTCTGAATCAGGCCCACTGACCAAATAATTTGCTTACAAGTCGAGTTTTCGCATTGCTAACGTAGTCGTGACATTGGTCAGACGGCGTCGGCCTCTGTAACACGACGCTGAAGCCTGCCGCTTGCGCAAGATGAATTGAGTGTTCATTTGGATCGATTACAAGTGAAAACGCACGGAAATGTTTATTTTATTCAGAACCTACACCAGGTACTGATGTTCTTTTTTTTATGGAGATGCCAGGTTAGAGGGAGACCTGTTTTGTATATCAATTGTGGCAGTAGGCTAGCAGGGCTATACTGTGCTGGTGATCTCTAATAAACGTGAATTCGTTGTACACTTGATCGTCTGTTTTATTGCTGAGAAAATTAAACACTGGGAGATCTGATCCAGAGCACGTGGCGTTTCTTTTCACCAGTATGCCGATGACACTCGGGTATATCTTGATATGCGGGACAAACAGAATTCCACTACCCTCCCCGCTGGGCTGTTGGATGTTAACAGTTGGATGTCTGACAGCTGTCTGAAACTCAATCCAGACAATTCAGAATATTACTGGTAGGAACCTGGTTACACCAGCCCACAGGGGATTATTGTGTCCGTCCGTCCGCCGTGCAGAGAGTGGCTGGGTGAGGAGGGAGGGGCTGGGTGGGGAGGGTGGGGGGGCTGGGTGGGGAGGGGCTAGGTGGGGGGTGGGAGGGGTGGGGCTGGGTGGGGAGGGGCTGGGTGGGGGTGGGAGGGGTGGGGCTGGGTGGGGAGGGGCTGGTCACCCCGTAGTGTCCTTATAAAACACAACGTTTAACCTACTCACGCCGGCTTGTGCCCGCCCTCACAGTCGGGCATATTTGCGGAACACACCACGCCGCCGTTGACCCTGGCCATTGACCGAGCAACCCAACGTTCCAACCAGCTCCCTCCGCAGAAATGTGTTTTCTGGTTGAGCAGGAGTCTAAACTTGTTGGGCTGAGGCTCATGGCAGCGTCTTTAACGGCCAATGGAATGGCACCCCGACGAGTATATCTGACTAAGAGTCGTGGCTTGGTGTTGGGTAAGTCACTGTCGGTTCTGCCCAAGATAAAATAAGTAGTACAAACCCGTGTGTATGGACAAACATATCAAACTTTCCCGTCTTGACGGAGATTGTGCTTAGGTGCTGAATGCCCTTGGAACATCCTCGTCTCGACTATGGCAATGCCTTTAACGTGGGTCATTCACGGTGTCGAGTTAGATTACTCCAGGACGTTCTGTACACCTCTGCGCGACTATTGACTGACAAACCACTCTCATTGGGACCAAAAACCCCAAACTTTACTCGATCTGCAACTGGCTTCCAATTGAGCTCCGTGCACGATTCAAATTATTGTGCTTAATTCACAAAGCATTCTTTCAGCAATTGTCTCAATATTTGACCAATAGAATGTGCAGATTTACAATCCTTGGAGTTTGAGGTCCTCCTCACACACCATGACCATGCTATTTCTGTCAGCAGCGCTTTCGGCAACAAAAAAACGTTTCGGAGCTCGGGCCTTTTCGGTCCTTGGCCCTCGGCCCTCAGATTTGGAAGGCATTGCCTGACAAACTGCGCCTGACTGCTGAGATGTTCCCATTTTAGAAATAAACTAGAAAGCCCCCTTGTTTCCCACCATATGTCAGATAAACGAAAGCTATTTCTATGTTTTTCTTATTCTCTTTACGGCACTCTGAAGCCCTTTGTTGGGTCTGCTGCGCCTTATAAAAACGTCAATAACAATAAACAGGTATCACTTTTCTCACGTATGTTGAACTTCTTTCGCACCTGTACATAGCCAACCGTGATCGTCGGAGGTGTGGGGGAAGGACATCAGACAAAACACAAAGCAGTTCTAAAGAAATTAGTTTTCAAACTCGGTGATTTAAAAGTGCATCGCTCCTAGCGGCTTCCTAATATCGGCAGGAAGAGCCATCCGGACTGCCGCAGAAGCACATCTTCAGATGCGCTTTGTCGTATAGGGGCCGTCCATAAATGACGTCACGCACCTAGGGGGGGGGGGGTCAGACATTTGTG
>CM025625.2:1587081-1620277 GCA_014621495.2 Entosphenus tridentatus
CCCCCCCCCCCCGCATATTAACTTCTGGTCCAAATCAACCTTTCTTTAACAAATGTTAAGTTTTAGATAATTATTTGGGGGTCATAAAACATCTGGACCACCCTGTGCTTTCGATTCCGGATCCGATCCTTAACCTAGAATTTGATGGAATCGATTCGCATTTCAATTTCTTCTAAACAGGTCTTACAGAGCATTTATTTCGTTTTAAAATATATTATCGCTCGATTAATGCAGCATGGACAATTTAAACAATTAAGTGATTAGAACGAGCCGAATGTTCTGAATGTGTTGTGATACCTGACGTTGGCGCTTGTAGTCGAGTGTACATTCAACAAGGGATCTTTTTAAATGCTTATTAAATACTGTACACTGTTACGTGTCGAATTAATGAAATAAATGTGCAATTTCGATTAAAATATTTGGGCATCTATCATGGGGTGTGAATGACCCCAATTGGTACCAAAATAGAATCGATTCAACAACTTAACAAAGAGATTATTGGAATCCATTCCGGGATTCCACATCAATATCCATCGGGATATCAACAGGCCCGTTGCGCAACATCTTCATAAATGAAACAATTGAAGGTACAAGCCACGGTAGTGCGATTGTGGTCTTTCAACCCAAACTATGGCACTTTGTAAACCACTGTAGTATGTGCCCCCTTCAACAAACGAATGGCAATTACCTTGTCATGGTATACAGGACGTCGTGGGTTCGATCCCGACCCTGACGCCTGCTGTTGTATATTTGAAGTTTGCGTGTTTCTCTCCCCGTGGTCGCGTGGATTTTTCTCCCCGTGGTCGCGTGGATTTTTCTCCAGGTCCTGCGGGTTTTGCCCCTCCACATTTAGAATCAACATGCGTTTATAGTGGTTGGGCTGCTATAAATTTCCACGTGACAATCCACTTCGTTGAGCTATCATTTGTGTCCAGGTCGTTTCTGAACAATAATCTATATAGCTCGGTGGGCTTTACCTGCGTAAGATAAAAACTAAAATTTAGTTTTATTTGTATATTTCTTCAAGTGATGTGTTTACCTTTGCTTTAGTTTCCACCCATCGTGTTTATGCATTGTTTGTTGTAATGTTCTTACCTGCCCCTACTGAACATTTGTGAAAATAGCCTCATAACTAATCGCATTCCTTCACTATAAATGCATATTCTTATTCTGATTGTCGATGCATTAACAACATTGCCTTGGCTAAATCCACCTACATTGCTAGTCACATTGCAAACAGTGATAACAAACCTTATTTTATGTATCAGTCAACTAGTTGAGTAAGGAACCAAACGTAATCTCCCACTTATCTGCTGATTTCTGTACTAAATATCCAAAACAGTTTTTTCACGATAAATATTCAATTGTCCAGTCCAAATTACTGTTTCTTCCCTCTGTCCTCTCTCTTTCCTACTTGCCTCTGGCTCAGTTCGAGGGCACATTGTTAACTGAGTTTCCCGAAATTTCAACTGTGGAACTAATCTCTTTATTTGCGGTCTCTGACCTACCAGCCGTCTACTGGATCCATTCCATTTTGGCTGTAATGGGACAATTCTCTTATGCTGAGGCATAAGACCAGCACAGTTCCTGGCATTTTTAAGAAAGCTGCGGTCATCCCAATTTTAAAAAGCCGGGTCTTGATCCCGAGCTTACGGAAAATGTTCGCACAATATCTCACCTTCCGTATTTGTCTACGATTCTGGAACGAGTGGAAGTCACTCCTTTACATCAGCACATGTCATCAAACTATCTATTTGACCACTTTCAATCTGCGTTCAGACCAGCGCATAGCACCGAGACTGATTTGGTAAGGGTGGCCAATGATTTACTTTTGTCAGCAGATAAAGGCTTTGTTCAGCCTCCTCATTCTGCCAGATCTAAGTGTGGCATTTGTCTCCATCGATCACAGAGTTCTCCTTGAGCGACTGGAAGTTTCAATGGGGATCTCTGGCATAGCTTTGTTGTGGTTCCACTCTAACTTACAAAGTCGAAGGTACTTCGTCAATTAGACTGGTTCTCTGTGGTGTTCTGCAGGGATCTGTGCTTGGCCCATCATTTTTTATCATCTACATGGCACTTGGATATTTTGCTCCAATATTTTTGTTTATCCTACCATTGCTATGCACATGACACTCACATTTATATCTGGTTAGGACCAGACTATGCAGCAGCTTCTTCTGCGTTGTCTGCATCACTAAGAGTTGTGCATTCATGGTTGCACCAAAACGTTTTGCTACTCAATGCCGACAAGACTGAAGTCATAGTCATCGCCTCCCCTCTGCATCTTTCTAAAATTGGTTCACCTCGTGTGTTGATGGATGGTCACGATATTTGCCCCACAGGGGGAGCATGGAAACCTTGGTGTTCAGTTTGATCAGTCTTTATCCTCCGAGGCACATATATTTTAGGTGGTAAAAATGTCCTTTTTCCACCTAAGAAATATTATCAGAATGCATCGCTTCCTGTCACCTGCTGACTTGGAGAGGACTGGTCCATGCTTTTGTGTTATCCCGACTTGATTAATGCAACGCCTTACTGGTTGGGATTCCGAGCAAAATACTGAGCAGACTTCAGCTTGTTCAGAACGCAGCGCCTAGAGTGCTTGCACATACACCATTCCGTGAACACATTACACCAGTCCTCTCTTCATTGGCGACCAGTAAAATTCCAAGTGGATTTTAAGATAATGCTAATAACCTATAAGGCTTTAAAAGGTCTTACCCCACATTACTTGCAGGAACTAATACATTTATATATTACATCACAGTCCTGAAGATTTTCCGATCTCCAACTGTTCAGTACTCCCAGGTCTAGTTTGCACTCTTTTGGTGATTGGGTTTTTGTTAGCGTTGCACCACAACTATGGAACGCCTTGCCACTTGAAATCAGGTGATTGAATTCGGTAGATATATTAAAGTCTGCTTTGAAAACTCATCTCTAAAAACTGGTCTTCCCTCTTTAGTTTGGTTGGTTGCCCTGGTTCTGATGATTATTTCCTGCTTTTCATGCATTGCGCATTGGGATCCTAGGATTGAATGTGCATTGTACATTTGAATAATTTTTACTGTAGTCCGTGTTGCGTTAACAACGATTCTGATTGGCTGTCTGCAGGACGAACTCCGCCCACACGTGATGGGAGGCGGGGCATCAGAGACAGATGCAATGGCAGCCAATTAGGTGCAAGGGACATGGAGGGGAGCTTAACCAATCATAGGACCTGAATGGTTAACATTGGTTTACTGGGAAAAGGCAGAGAGATGGAAATGTTAGTATGTATGTTGAACTTATTTCGCACCGTACGTAGCCAACCGTGCCAATAGTAGGTGCTGGATGTTAATGTCATGGTCAGCACGAACTAGGAAAGCTATAAATGGGATTTGGTATTTTTCTATAACAAAAAAAAACTAAAACAAAACTTTT
Source organism: Entosphenus tridentatus (assembly GCA_014621495.2). Taxonomy (NCBI): domain Eukaryota; kingdom Metazoa; phylum Chordata; class Hyperoartia; order Petromyzontiformes; family Petromyzontidae; genus Entosphenus; species Entosphenus tridentatus. Next base: position 1,590,502 of record CM025625.2, read on the forward strand.
ATTTTACTAGGTAAGTCCTACTGAGCTATATTGCTATTTTTCAGAAACGACCTGACCATAAATGATAGCTTAATGAAGTGGCTTGTCATGTAGACATTTATAGCAGCCAAATACTGTAAACACATGTTTCTAATGTGGAGGAAAAAACCGGAGGACCCGGAGAAAATTCCACATGACCACGGGGATAACATGCTAACTATTAAATATATAGGTGTCAGGGTCAGGATCGAATCCACGACCTCCTGTATACCAGGTGAGGTAGTTAACATTTTGCCACTGTGGCGCCCCTATATCTTGATCAGCACGGGTAAGGGAGTTGTAAAATTACTTGAAAGACAGCAATTATGAATAATAAGAAAGGGGATTGCTGTTTAGAATTAAGTTTCTTCTTGATGTGATACATTAGAAGATAATGTGTTCTGAGTTTGTTTCGGCAATCCTTTTTGTTCTTTGCATTTAGGAGGCATTTCAAGCAGGTGACCAATATTTGCAGGGCATAGCGATAAGTAGTCAACCAGCTGCCTTAAATCAAATTAGCTGTAACTGCTGAGGGTCATGTCTGTGGGCATCTTCAGTTATGTGGTCAGTGCTCATCCTGGTGTAGTATCATTTATCAGCAGCTCCTGTCAGCGTCATTCAGTCTCTTAATAGTTTAATCAAACCACAGAGTCATTACTTATTGGTTGTCTCATCTATCATTGCATCATCACGTATCCATTCTCAACGAGTAGCATTTCATTTCAGATTTGTTTTGCCGAGACACATTGACAGATTACATCTTCGACTGCAGCGTTTACTATATGTGAGCGACTTCTTCTTTAATGGCTTACAACATCTGTTTAATGCATGTCAATTAGTCATCCTCATGCTCACATCGCACCTCCTGGCTTTTGCATTCCTCCATCAGCCAGATCACAAACATCAGTAGGCCAATGTACACATCTCTTTTCTAAAAGGAACATTAAAAACAAGCGAGAATAGTGTGATTGTGGCCATGCATCTCTACCTATGGACCATATAATAACGTGCTATGAGGAAGCTGGTTGTAATTACCAGAAAAACGTCGCACTCAAATTGTAAATGTTGTGGATTTACTCTCCAACAGACTGGTGTGCTGAAGTAGTAACTAATTGGCATGTTTTGTTTACGTGACAAACCTTACTAATTGGCTTCGTCGGCTGGTGGTGGTGGGTTAACAACACATTTATATTTATGCGATGTAACCCCAAGAAAAACGTTATTATGAGTAAACCAATGTATTCTTGGTTCTTTCGGTAAAGTCACGTAGAAGGGGAATCATTATTTTATTATTTCCCTTCTACGGTAAAGTCACGTAGAAGAGAAATAATGATTTTCATTATTTTATTATTTCCCTTCTACATTACTTTACCGAAAGAACCAAGAATATGAATCCCTGCAGTCACGAAAGTTTTAAATCGAAAATTTTACCAATGTAGTCTGCGCTGCTTCAACAGATGAAGATCAAAACAAAACAAACTTTCTCCTGAAGCTCTCATGGCTTGCAACTTCGCCATTTGCATTGAACATATCACTGCCATCACAAGAGTGGAATAATCCCAGCACCGTCAAGGCTCATCCTTGCTTGGTTTCTGATATCTATTGAGGTTGGCCCCATTCTGGGTGATTTGGTCATCGGCTCTGCGTTAATGGTTCCGAAGTGTCGTTGTGCAGTCATCGGTGACAGGGCCGACACCAACATCTCGCTAAACCTGAAAACCTGCTTCTCCGACAGGGGGCAGACACCCGATGATGTGTTAAGCAAAATTGAGACTCCGTGTGTGAAAGGGGGAAGAGAATTGTCTGTTGGACTATTGCGCTGTAGGTTTTTTTTTTAAGTCGTTAATTTCCATCATTTCTCATGAGCGTTACATTTGAATACTTGAGAATTTAGAAAAGTATCCATTTACATTTAGAAATTAGTATTTGTTATATATAATGAAAGTTATTTGCATTATTTACAGCAAAGCTTGCCATTGTTTACTCTGTATTTGCTGGTTAATGGCAATACCTCTGTTTTATAAAGCAGCAGATCATGCTCTCCCACCTGATGACGGACGCTTGTGTTGCGCCCGAAACGTCGTGATTTATTTCATTTTATACCCACGTGACTTTACCGAAAGAACCAAAGAGTATGGATTCCTGCAGTCAAATAAAGATTTTAAAAAAGCTAACAATGTTTTTCAATATATTGCCGCATGATGACTAAACAACAGATCCTGGTTTCTCGAGCGGGGTTACTTGACCGATTTTGTAGGAGGATTGGAAAAGCCCAACTGTGCAAGAGGCATTGGTGAGATTGGCAAGAATTCTGGAGTATTCTGTGGGACACTTTGAATAGGGAACTTGTGAGGGTGTTCATCGGAAACGACCAGACGTAAATTGTTTGGATAAGGGCGAAGGCATCCTTCGGCGGCACCAGCAAGAAGAAAAGGATTGCAATATAGTAGGATGAGTTGGGGGGTACGGGGCCGTGGCGTGGTGGCAAGTTTGTTGGTGACGTACGTGCTGAAGGAGGTTGCAGTCTTCAATGAAGCTTGTGGGCCACTGGCTGGGGGCTAGGCTGCTGCCAGGATGGAGGAGGTCTTTGAGGTTCATGAGAAGCTAGTGCAAAACCTCGGTCATATTTATATGTTATGGGAATGAGTTACAAATTAACTGCACATTTTTATTTTACTGTCTGACTCTAAAACGCTGGTTTTAAACCTTTTTGGTGTAGTGGCATGCCAACGAAGACCACTTTGTCTCCATGCCACTCACCTCCACCACTTCAATATTTGAAATGTTATTATGACCTCAATACAGAGAGTTCACAATGTGGCACTGACTTTCCCCACACATAAACCTACACAATTTTTCCTGCACTTTCCCCATAACACAGCCTGTACCCCCTATCCCATGAAAACCTTTCTGAGGGTCGTTGGGTTGCATGCCCCTGATGCAAACATTTGCAGTTCACCTGCAAATGTTTACATTTCAGATAATAAAGCAAACTAAACTGGACAATTGAGACTAACCAAACAAAATAACAGTCCAAGTGAGATGATGCAAATGAAGAACTGAATTAAATCACAATCCTGAAATTTAACAATCCATCCAACTGCGCACTATGTGGTGAATGATTACATGCATACCGTGTAACGTATGGTGATAATGGCTTGAGTTGCGGTGAGCTGCGCTCTCCGCTTATACACGTACTTTCCAGCTGTCCTGAGGTTTCTTATAAAACCTGAGGCAGCTGTGACTCCCAAACATAATAAAGGGCAGATTCATTGCCTAATATGATATGTAAGGTTAACTGTATTTCTGTATTGTGCTAGCAGTTGTGGTTTTGTAACCCATTAACTGTTTTGCCTTTTCAAGCACTCGGCTGGATGCAATCGTGGGGGGCTATGGACGTGGCAGACAAAAACCTCATTGAGGACCTGACTAGGATCACCGGGTTTCTCTCTCCTTCTAAAACTATGGACCTCGCTTAAACCACACTCGAACGCAGCATGGGAGATGCGCGTGCACCTTCCGCAAATGGATGATCAAAGAATCGCCGTACAGCGATTGTGGTGAAGTAAGAACCACCAAATGAGTCACCGACGAACACACATCCTGGCATTGTCGCTGCAATCCGTACAGCGTCTACTGTCTCCTTGAAAGAACTTCGCATTCAACTATAACACGTTTCGAAACGTTAGCTTTTCCCTTCTGTCATATGAAAGAAGAAGTTGTTTGAAATAGATTGAGCCGAGTTTCTTTTAAGCTTAAACCTTTTTCAAGCGCACGTTTATTTCACATCGACCTGCTTCCGTCCCCGAGCAGTTATATCTACTCATGGCCAAATTCAATTGTTGCAATCGATTTTAATTTGTCCATGTATTGGGCCTTCATATTGGGACCAGTAAGCATATGGATTACAGAGCATGCTGTTGGAAGAAGGTGCCAGCTGATGTGCAAAACAATGTTCCCTATCGTCAATCCACCACTGAGTGAGGTCCTCCCCACGCCGTTTTGACCATCAGGATTATTTGACCATGGTTTCACCGTGCACGTCAGTGCGGATTAGTGAATGTGTGGAGCACAGATACAAGAGCGTGTTTTTAGATTATTTGGTTGCTATAAGTGTACACATGTTAAGCCACATCGTTGAGCTATCATTTGTGGTCAGGTTGCTTTTGAAAATGAGGCTAATAGCTCAGTGGGCTTTGCCTTATAAGATAACAAATAGTTTAGTTTTATTTGTATATTGTTGGAACGTTCTGACCCACCCCTACTGAACATCTGTGAAAACGATCTTTATAGCTCATCGGATTCCTCCAGTATGAATACATATTCTGATTGTGATTCTGAGAAGCATATTGGTCATTGGTTTTGCTGCAATGTCCTCTGCTGCCCACCACATAGCCCCCACAGCCGTCTATTACAACCTGTTTGTGCTTGGTGGTCACCCATCGTTGGGTGATTTGGTCATAGGCAAAGCTCAGTAATGGACAACAAAAAAGAGGATCACTGATTAACAGTTTAATTCAATGGGTCTCTTACACTGGAGGACATTGGACAGGGTTAATATGTGGATGCACTAAGTGTTTCCCTGCTCTAATGAGCAGTGGGCATTTCTGAGCCAGCATTGGAGATTCTACATTCTGCAGGATGACCTGTGTTGACTTTACACAATGGAATACTCATTGATCCAGAAGGGGTGATGAGTTGAGTAATTTCCTCAACCACAATTTGACACCCGCAACCTTCTGAACTACAAGTCTAGCTCTGTAACCACAGCACCACCCTGCCTTAGTGCAGCATCGAGAAGTGCATGTGCATGCAGTAGATGAGCGTTCGGACAAGAGATGCACTGAGCGAATGGTCGTGACATCATTGCAGAGGGGCTCTTCTCCAGCAGTGGATGGGTACCGACTTAAGGTCTGTTATGTGCCCCCCAATTAACAGACTCCAACATGACGCGGTTGGGTTTATCCTGGATTCATGAGTTTTCACCTGACTGAATGGTTTCTCACCCGGTCAAGTTTTATTCTCACCCACTCTTAAATGGATTCTCACCTGACTAAATGGGTTCTCAACTAGCTCACATGCTTGAATAATTGCTCAACAAATCACTTGGCTTCCCAGTAAACACGCTCACGTTGGGCCAACGCTGCCATAAAGTTATATCTGTCATGATCAAGCTGCCAACTTTGGCCTAGCGTTGTAAACAGCTCGTGCTGAACGCATGCTTCTGATAATAGCACCGGGCGCCCGTGTCCAAACCGTTAATTCTCTTTTTGCTTTTGGCAATATTTTTGGGAGCTAAGTGCCAATGTGAAGGCTCTGCTAGCTGCGAGGGTCTTCAGGATAAAGTTTGTGTCGTTTTCCTATTCATGCAATGAAGTCGAGCAGACTACAGTGGTTTACAATATGGTGCATAGTTTGGGTTACATGGTCACACTGTGGCTTGCCTTTCATTTTCAATTCATGAAGGGGATCTGCACAGCGGCCTGTTGAAGTTCTAATGCAGTTGATGGTTCCACCAGTGTCTTCGAGTAAAGCCAGGAGGTGCGATGTTTTGGTCACGAATTCAGCATTTATTCTGGATGTCCACGTTGTGATACTCTGTTTCGACAACAACACATTCCTGCGGAGGGAGCTGGTCGGAACGTTGGGTTGCTCGGTCAACGGCGGCGTGGTGTATTTCGCAAATATGCCCGACTGTGAGGACGGGCACAAGCCGGCGTGAGTAGATTAAACGTTGAGTTTTATAAGGGCACCACGGGGTGATCAGCCCCTCCCCACCCAGCCCAACCCCTCCCACCCCCCACCCAGCTCCACCCTCCCCACCCAGCCCCTCCCCACCCTCCCCTCCCCACCCAGCCCCACCCTCCCCACCAAGCCCCTCCCTCCCCACCCAGCCCCTCCCTTTATGACGGATACAATAATCCCCTGTGGGCTGGTGTAACCAGGAGGTTCCTACCAGTATTATTCCGGATCTGGATGAGATTCTAGGATGATGACAGAGCAATCCCAGAAGGGGGATGGGGACTCTAGTTGGCAGCGAGGTACATTGTTGGTATCTTGGTTGATGGGTAGGTTGTCGTTGACAATAAGCGTGTAAACTCCCTAGCAGCTCAAATCGTGAATAACCCATACTAGCACTATTTTTTCAAAACCATACGTACAAAACTAGACTGCAATTAAAACATTTAACAAAGAGATAAACGTTGATTTGATGCAAAATTGGGTTTTGTTAATTGTGTTGCTCCAGACGCTCGCCGTGTGCACGAGGTGCCCCGGGAAGGCCAAGTCCGCGGCCGTGGTTGGGTTCTGTAACGCCACGCTGGCGCGCAGACTCAGCGGACGGTGCTGCTTGAGCGCCGGGGACATCCACGACACCATCTTGGGGTGAGTGTGATTGTCAATGCTTAATACAGCATGTTTTCCTGTAGCGCATGGTTTCATAATGCGAATTGGATATAATGCGATGAATTTGTTCGGGAACACATTTTTTATAACGCGGATGCGAATTTGATATAACGTGATCGAGTGAACGGCACTACGTTGCGCGAGTAGGAATAAGCGGTTGTACAGCTGCCTCGGCGTAGCATCACGGTGGGATACTGCTGGATGCTTATAGATGCGACCCATGCACTTCAGTCTTTGTTCAGCCTGCCTCTCATGTGATATCGCGGACTATGCTCTACCCTATATTATTGTAATAAAGCACTTCGACGACGATCTGTAGTTCGGGTCTTCTTTATTATTTATCTCTCGTCGGCCGGACAGCTCCGTGTTCTCTTCGCACCGACCCCGCTCCACTCCCGTTCCGCGCGCTCGATGTGGCCGCTTCGCGCACAGCTCGCTCACGCTCCGCTCCCGCGCGCTGCTTGCAGACGGCGCGCAAGGAGACGGCCTCTGGCTCGCCACGTGGCCGCTTGCGTGCCGGAGGCGCGAGACGTGGTCTCGCCTCTAGACTCCACACGCTGACCCCGAGCTTGCCTCCTGCTTCCCCTTATAACCCTTCACCCACGTCACCAAGCCCCGTCTGTAGCCACGCCCCCTCATGAACCTTCTAGATGGTTACCCACAAGAACCCCTGAGCTCCGCTCTTGAACTTGGCGCATCCATCCGATTGGCTGATCGCTGAACCGGCGGAGCATATCCCACCGATCGGCGACCGCTGAAGAACTCTCGTATTACATCATATACATTATAACGCAATTATTCCATAACACGTTTTTATTCAGGAAAGCAACTACCGCGTTATCGGAGAACATCCTATACTGGGCTCATGACAATGTTGGCTGGATGGTTCAGACATCGGAGCGCTGAGGTGGCGTGCCTGGGATTCTGGGTGCGAAGCCGTTAGACCGGCTTCTCAAGTGTAGCTAGTTGGTCTCAGCCCGGCCACCAATGGCTGTACACAAAAGAACCCCACCACATTACATTTGCTTCTATACTTATTTTGGATAGATTTCAGCTCAGAAACATAAGGCTCTGGAGCCGAATGCGGCTCTTTAAGGACTGCTGCTTCGTGACGTTATTTATCAAGGACCACTGTGTCATATGCACCACAGTGCATTGCGACTCTTGAAATATTGAGCTTTTTACCGAATTCGAAAAAAATGGTTCATGTTATTTTGGTTGCCGGATCCCTGGTCATGGGTTCAAACATTACTCTCTGGCGGTGCAAGTGAGAAAGTGCTTCCGCATACCGTGTGGATCACAGATTACTTGAAGGGATCTTGGAGGTAGCTCTGTGATATCCATCTCCTGCGAGAGGTCCGAATGAATACTTCATTTCATGATGTGACACCCAATGGGACCACTAGGATAACATTTTTGGAAAAAGAAAAAACGGAATTTTTTTTTTGTAAAAATATGAATGCCTTTGTTATTTTATCGGCAAAATACTTCACCAGAAACCTGTTTGTGTTTTGTTTGAAAATCGCACTCTAATCGTATTTAAAATGATGATTTTAGATAAAAAACCGAAAGGCAGATCTAATTACCCAATTAAGAGACCATTATTTTTAATATTTTTATCTCAAGAATCCATCGGAGACCAATTTGAGAGTATTGCCTAGAGAGTGATTCTCTGTGATTCTTCTGTCGGTCTGTTTTCGTCATCTTATCATAGCATCGTCTCTGTTGCTAGCTTGTGGCTCTAAGTTGTGTGATTTGGATGTAAAGTTGGGGTGGACCTGAATGTTATCATCGTTTCCATATAATTATTGCCGTTTCATTATTTCCAGGCTGGACCTCAGCTTCTGTCAAATCACGACTGTGGAAGGACTACTGGATAATGCGTCCAAAGCTGAAGTGATGTAAGTGCATGTGCTTTTATCATCGACGTTGCCAAGCAGAGGCCGTATTATTTTTAACACACAGCACCGGCAACACAGATAAACTGGAGTGTGGATACGAAGTGAGAATTGTCACACGTCTCGAATTGCTGATGAGGCTCCAGAATGTCAACTGAAGAAGAGTTTGCTGGTGTAAACAAATTCGCCTGGGAAACATTGACTCAAAAGGCTGTTAGGCTGCTTTACCTAATTATGCTTTATTATGCGTTTTAGTAGTGAAACACCATTGCCTGGATATATGCGTTTTAATCATTACCCACAAGTCACTAAGAAAGCTTGTAATTGAATATCGTACTCGATTGAATCGAGTCGGTTCAAATTAGAAGGGAGTTCCAAGCCATGCTCTGAGAATATAAAAAAGGAGATATGTCCCTTCCTGCAGTGATGACAGAGGAATTCCTGATGCTGGCTCTTCACCTGGGTAATCAGGGTCAGGGTCTTGACAGTTCAGCCGACCCGGGTGTCACCCACCGATCCCTCCATGGTGACTTCCCGCTTGGGCTTGGGAGGAGAGAGGAGGAGCGATGTTGAGTCCTGCAGCGTGGCGGCTGCACGTAGTGCGGATGCAAGAAGTCGGCCAAGCATGGAGACCGTGGAAATTGGAGGTTGGATCATGTCTCTGGAGACCAACGAAACACAAGGGCACCATTAGCAGAGAGGCAAGGAGTAGACAGATTGGCGAGGAGAGGAAGGTTGAAGTAATGACCAAATAAAACAGCGGTTGCAGAGACGTTAAAGAAGAACATGTTAGACTACATACGCTGCTTAAAAATACATTATAATTGTTCGTAAAGGTGGGGCTGGGTTGTTGATTGAGACTAATGACGGAGTGGCGGCCAAGGGCGTGAACATGCTCGAGAGAACGTCTGCTATGGAGATGGAGCGATGAAATCGGCTCGTGTGGAGTGCGAGGTGGATTATTGCATCACAGGACCTTGGGAGATGGTGACAGCTTGAGGAGACCTTCATCCAGCAATGGATTGGTGTTTGGCTGATAATCATGAGCAGAAAAACAAGGAGATGACAGATTGATGGTGGGAAAATGGCTTTTGTAAATTGAGTGTAGAATCACGATTAAGGACAGATTCATGTTGATTATCATCTACCAGAGCCAATTCCATCCCATCCCATCTCAAATATAAAAGTACTATTCCATTCGTGATCAGGCGTGTGTGTTTTTTTTGCAGGAGAATATCTATATTCCATTCAAAGAAAAAAAAAATTGTGGTGGGAAAAACACCCATTTTACTGTATCTGTTAATATTTGCATTTTGACCAAGCAAGGTTGAGGTCCTGGCCTTAAATCCCAGGTTCCATCTAAAATTATATTCTCAAGTAGAGTGCGTGTGCGGTGATCTTGGTCCGGTCATAAGTTCTGCTTCTTGTCAACCCATGTCATACATTTACATTTATTCAATTGTATAGGTATACCGAATTTCTCTTTATTAAGGTGCTGTGCCTTTCTTTTTGATTATTAATCAAGGTTGCCAGGCAAGACAGCTTTAGACATTTCACATGCTATCTTCGGGTCTTCGGTGAGTTGCTTTCATTTGGCTCATTCAGTCTAAACATCTCCAGGGGGGTGGGCGGGAGGGGATTGCACTTTATTTATGTACGCGTTAATCAGGCATGGCATGTGCTTTTATAACCATTTGCTCTTGAGGGTTGCGGTTACAACATGGGGCATCTCCGGAGAGGTGTAATCGGTGTAGTGGGCAGTAGAGGGCAGTACGTCTTCACCATCCTGCTCTGACCGGTATGGTGAAGTACGGTTGGTTGTATACCCAAATAAGCCTCAAGACCCACAAGATGTGGGGAGGCCCCCTCGTTCAGCAGTGGGTTGACAAACAGCTCCTGATACATGAACACGGATAAGTATAGAGGCTTATTTGGTGATTAATCGGTGTTGAGCCTGGATCGTGCTTGGTACAATGCATGCTCGGTTGACAAAGGCTGCTGCAAGGCTGTGCTACGTACTAGTCAGCAGAGAGCAGTGCAGGAAAAAATACATTGCTGTGTTGGGATTATTTGCTGCCACCTCTGACCAGCGTGGCGAAGTATGATAACAACAAAAAAAGAACCCACATGACCCACACGGCGTGGGGAGGCCCTGGTCCAAAAGTGGATTGACAGAAGGTCTGTATGTGTGCGTGGAAGCAGCTTTTACACAACAAAAACCTCGACAAAGACTTACATGTTGAGATAGAGCAGTGTGCCGTGCTTTTAATTGAATATACAGAGTCCTCACTTAACGTCGATTCAATCAACGTTGTTTCCTTATACCGTCGCCAATACAATCGGAAATCTATTCCTTTATAACGTCACGACGTGGGGCGCAGAGCGTAGCCGCATGTAGCACAATGTGACGTGGTCCCAGCATCCCTTGGACCCTATCTCATTCTTTGCCATATTATTGTGTGGACCGACATTTGGATATTGTTTCATCTTGCTTTTGTGGTACACTCCTTCTGAACCCTGAGTCAAAAATGGCCAGTTAGTGTTTGATATGGGTAGATTTGGTAGGAAGCATTATCTTATTGAAATGTATATTTCTTTTTATTAATATTTATTTAAATGTATACGTATTTCTTTTATATTAAGTTGCTGTAATTCAACGCGTAACTGCGTTTTGGTCTGGTAAAAATGGACATTTGGACGTAACCTTCGATGTTACTTTATATCTTATAGGGAACATAGGTTCACTTTAAGTCGTTCCGCTTAAAGTCGCACTGTGCATGAACGCAATGATGCCGTTAAGCAAGGACGCCTTGTATGCACGAAATGTTTTTGAGGCAGTGTTTCATTGAATGCAGAGTTTTTTTCTTTCTTTTATTTACACCCTTCTACTGTGTTTGTGCCTCCTAAAGCCTGATGCAGAATCTTTGGGATGGAGGTTTGAGACATTATTTGGCAAAGGAATGTGCAATGTATTGAAATGCCAATGCGTGGAGTCGTGTTGGACAAAGTCCCTTTGGCAATCACACAGCCAACACATTTTTTAGCACTATAAATGCCAGAGGTGCAGATGGCACATTTGGCGAGATGTTTGCTCCCTCTCCTGCTATGCAGGAGGTCGTGAGTTTGATCCCTAACCCAACCCCAATGCCTGTATATTTGGAGTTTGCATGTTCTTCTCGTGGTGGCATGGATTTTTCTCCAGGTCCTCCAGTTTTTCCCTCCACATTTAGAATCAACGTGCTTTTAGACTATACATTTCCAAATAATAAGCCACTTCTTCGAGCTATCATTTTTGGCCACGTCGATTCTGAAAAAGCGCTATATAGCTCATTGGGCCTTATGTGGTAAAATAAAATTAGTAGTCGTAGATTTATGTGTCAGGCAGTGTGAACACTGCAAAAAGAGGAGATTAGCATTCCCCCCACCCTCGATGCCAACTATCCTCTATGATATATTCCGCTACGATGCCCCAGGTCATGATGTCTTAAGGAGTTAGTGATTCAGTTGAATAATTTGCGTGATCTCTCAAAGGGCAGCAACATGTGCAGGTATTATTGAGATAATGAAAGCTTGTGGCTTGTATATATTTAAACAGCTTGCACCCTGAGTTGTTGTAAACTACGAAGATGTTCTTCCACAGTTTGGCAGTGGCCTTTGGAGTGTTGATCAGTTTACGGCACAGGGAGACACTTCTAACGTTAATCGTAAGTAAAATAAAAATGAAACGTACATTATGAGCAGCGAATGTCGTTGACAATTTGTTTTCCTCATTTGTACTTGAGCATATCGACACGAGTACCAACGTGGCCAAGGACACGACTCACAGTTGGAAGGTCTGAGGCCCCACTCGATGTGCACGTCCCCTGGAGTAGATCATGTGTACTACTTTATGCAACGTCAGCAACAGTTGTATGGATGGTCTCACCCTGATCATAGGAATGTTGAATTTTCAACAAGCTTAGTACCGCACAGATGAGCACCACCCCTGGTCATTTTTTTGATGGACGAAATGTTTGTCTTCCTTAAATGTTCAATTACTTGACGTGTGTGTTAATTGATTGGTGTGATATGGGTGGGAGCGGTGGTGCAGTGCTTGGTGCGCTGCGTTTTGTGTGAACTTCGCGACCCGAGTTGGATTTTCCCGGCTATGGCTGACATCAGTGGTGATGAATAATATCTGCACCAATCCTGGGACTCGCCGCTCACCTTCACAACCCACACTGACCAGTGTGGTGAAGTATGATCAAGCAACCCCCATGATCAATAAGGTGTGAAAGGCCTTTGTCCAGCAGTGGACTGATAATGGCTGTAAACTAGTAGAAGTCATTATTTACTGTTGACGTCAGTCATGAAGAATTCTAATAAACGGCGTATTTTATCTTGTTGGGTTTCCATTCATGATGTCCTTTCACTCATGGCCTTGGAAAGTCTGTGAAATCCAGTTAGGCTGGGTGACAGGTGGAAAGGATCAGACTTTAAAAAATGAAAGCACCGGCATAAACCGAGGGGCGTGAGCTTTTTTATGGATCGGTTTATTCTAAGGCATGAAGGAAATTATCCCAAAAGAAGGATGGCTGGCTCAGTCGTCATCCATCTAATGCTTCCTTCTGAAGTTCTCTCGTGAATCCTTGTGCCGCCTTTTTGTTTGAATCCTACGTAGTGCGAGAGAGGGGGAGGGATAAAAAAAGAAAGCGTTGTGAGCGTTATTCTGCTCTGATTGTGCTGCCGGCACACGCCATTCGCGAGTAATAGATGGGCGAGGCGAAATGAAGGATGATGGTACTGGCGCAGCCCGGCATGTAGAGTTTTGTAATGGGCCTTCGGAGCAATAGAATGCTTTAAAATAGCGGCTGACCTTATTGGGGTGCATATCCCAGTAATGTGCGGCGGGACACATGTGTTGTGACGTTCTCTGGAAATTGTGAAGGCTCCTAAGCAGTTCATGACCTCTTATTGAAGCCAAGGAAAAATTTTTGCAATGGATATTAATCACTTTTCTTAGTGGATATTTGTGTGTGTGTGTATGTACATGTGTAAGGACAGAACGGGGCCTAGTGGCCGTAATTAATAATTGAAGAGACAGGGCCAAATGAGGTGAGAGTTCGTGGAAAAGGGGCGTGGCTGAGTCGGAGGGGGGATAAAAGACGGCGCTGAGCAGGGCTCAAGGCTGCTGGACAGTCGTCGATGTCGTCATCAGGAAGTGGATCGTCCTCACCGTCTGGGAGCGGGTCGCCTTTTTGTCTAGAAAGACTAAAGAAGATTATATATATCGTCGCCGTAGCTGTTACTTGGTCGGCTCCTATATAGTCAGCCAGCTACGTAGGTGACGCTGTGTCGCAGTTACAGAAAGTTACCCACTGTACATACTCAACTCGCGTCCGCCCGCTAGCATGCCATCGAGCCTGGCGGACCGGAATAGACAATAAATATACATACATACATGGACAAGACCGTCTCTTGAGTGCTACATTATACGTGTATGTGTATTCCCTTCACGAGGCTCCTTTTAATGGAAGGAGGCTCATGGAAAAAGCTCCCTTACCGCTGGTGGCGGTTGCTCTTTTATCACCAGCAGGAGGCAAAGGAATGACACAACGAGCAGAGAGGATCGTACGGCTGAAGCACAGTGAGTGGGGAGCACAGGCGGTGCAAACCACACTTTTTTAGAGTGTGTCCCATGACCTCCTGCCGACCAGTGTTTACCATTGCATATTTTCAGAAAGTGTACTGAGCATTGCACATGCACTGTGGTGATGCTCCGGCTACCAAGTGTTGAATGACAGATGTGTATGGTGGAGTGATGCTATTGTGGGAAGCACACCGCACTGCATTATTTCAGCAACCTGTGTTTGATTCCTGACCAAGCACATTATGGGCATGGCTAATTGGCATCTGTATCTAAACTGAGCCTTCTCTAAGTTGACTTGGCCTAAAGGTAGCGGTGCAATTTAAATGAGGTTCATCGTAATCTTTTAAGACGAGGCTTCATTCTGGCCAGGTCATGTTGCCATTTTGCATTTGCTACAAAAGAACAGCTAGGAGTGTACTGCACGTCGAAAATTTTGGCATAATTAAAGGTAATGCGAAATATGACACGGCGGGAGATTTTGTATTATTTAAGTGTGCTTGACTTCAGTGAACTCTTCCAATCTTAATTGCGGTGTAAGTGTTCTTTGGCAGCGTCGTCACCAACACACGCACTTTTGTTCGACGTGAATAACCTGTCATCGTGATCTCGATGCTTTCTTGCGGGAAAGCGCTGCTTGCCTGTGATTCTTTGGTGGTGGTTGGCTGGGTGTACACCCACTGTGCGGGTGTGCACGTTGTTCACGGCAGGGTACTGCCCGAGCCAGCACATAATTACGAGCACACATCTCTCCATTCTGTGCACGCAATTTTCTGCTTTTGCTCCAAGTTCTTGGTCAGTGTCTTATATATTTCTGAACTGTGTATCATTGCAGATAATATACACTCATAAAAAAAACATCTTCCTTCATGCTTCTTGTTATCAAGTTTGGCATTCCAAAAGTGCTCCAACCTGCTCTCACCTGCCTCTATTTCATCATTTTGATCTCAGTTACTGGCAGTGGTATACATATTCTCTAGATTTTACCAGTTCTTTGCCTCCTAACCGATGCTTCCCATTGTTAATCCAACTTGTTGTATGTGACTTTTGCTTTGCGCATATTTACCAGCTATAAGCCCTACTTTGCTGCCTGATTTTAAATCGTATATCCGTTAGTTCACTTCCAATAAATCTTTCCGAGTAAGCCTCTCTGTGGCCATGGCTTTAACCCTCGGCGTTATCCGGGTGTGCCAGCTGCACCTTCGTCCACATTTGCATATTTGTAATTTTCACTCTCAGCTGTTGTCCCTGCCCCCCAGTCACGTCTGCTGCAAATAGCGCCTTCAGTCGGCTGTCTCCATTGGTGCTCGGTAATTTTTTTTCTTCAACAAAGTCTTTTCAATGTGTTTGAAAGTGCATGGGTGCGGGGAGTGGGGCTGTGCACAATCTGCTGATTGAAATCGTTGTGATGTAAAAAACCTTTGAGACTATGAAATAACTTACATTAATCCAGTGCCTCTTCACCTGGGGTGCACCCTCCCCCTGGGGGTGCAATATGCCCTTTCTGGGGATGCGAGACATGGCCAGATTTTTGTTTTTTAGAAGGTAACCAATCAAACACAAATTAAGCATGGGCACGTAAGTACAACTACTTTGTTTCATGAAACCTATGCATTTTTTTTACATAAAAATGTACGTTTGAGAACCAAAGGGGTGCAAGGGTGCAGTAAAGGTTAAGAACCACTGCATTCACATAACTGTAGAGCATCACGCGTGATTGTATTTGCAAATAATTGTGTGTACGTAATTTGTCCGGTGGCAATGGGTTATTAGAACATCACAAATCACAATTGGAAGGTAATGAGTTCAAATTGTAGCTGGGGATAAACGTGGCTCCACATCCCTCCCGCAGCTGACAAACTAGCGCTGGTGTAATGTGTGTGCGGTCAACAATGCTTGTTTCTTTCAAGATATTGGCCCCTGTCATGAAAATGGACAGCTTTTTGCCAATGGCTCAGGGCGGTGTTAATTTAGTCGGATTTTTGTTTACTTGAGTCGTTATTCAAGTCCCCTAAAGCAGTCAAAGCTGTCCACTGTTAGTTAATCAATGTTGGTGTGAGGGGCATGCAATCCGCCAACCCCCCCCCACACTTCCAATATTAACAGGTCATCCAATCGGTGAACTCGGTAAATCGGTATATATCCTTATAAATCCAATGATCAGTTTTGGTCGTCCTCAGTATGTGCATTATCTCGGTCTGCGTCTTCATCAGGCAGACTCGTTAATTCTGTCGGGTCATGGGCAGTCACCTTTGGTATTTGGTGGGTGTAAATCCACTCATAGTCGTGAATTACTAAAATGAAAAACACTTTGTTGACAAATATTTTCGTTATCAAAAATTAACATGGATTTGGTGTAACTAAATGGAGATGAAAACCACGCAACACTCGTTTCCAAAGGGAGAAACTTCTAATTGGACAGACTGTGGCCTTGAAGATCATCGTGACCATGGCCTTCGATGCCACTGCTCCGTTCCTTCTCCCAAAACCCACAGCTGTTGTACTGCTAAGAACGCGACCTCTATGGCCCAATCTTAGAGTATCCCAGAATCTGGGTTCAGGTATTCCAATTGGTCACTCACCTCTGGATGCCACTCTAGTTCTTGTCTTGATAACCTGCCTCCCTTCTTCCACCCTGCACATGTGCCCTAACCATCACAATCTCCTCTTTCTGATTACATCTGTAATGTTCTTCATTCTATCTGAGAATTGTTATTGCCTCATTGAAATAGATAGCAATACCCATTCAGGAATACTTGTTTTTTTCTTAGAATTCATTTCACTGCCAATGCAGGCAATAACCATGCTATAATTATTTCTGTAGAGATACCCACTTTTGAGTTGATGCAATGCCAATAGCTGTGGCATCGCTATATTGGATGCATCGTGGTCTCGTGTTGGGTGGGAGTGCCTGTGTATTCAGAATGTTGGCATCTCCATCCAGTGGATTTCTTTATTTTTCATTACTTGTGTGTGGCTATGGTGTTGCAAGGCCCTAATGAGAATTTCCATTGCCAGCCATACCACATGTACTCAGGATGTGCTTGACAAATTTTATATCCATCTGGAAAGTCTGAAAATCAGGCCTGCCAATCAGAAGTGAAATTCAAGACAATCCAAACAAATCATTTTTCCGCCAAAAATAGTTTCACGTGGTATCCAGTGATTTATTTTTTGTCCAAAGACGAAATACATATTTAACACATTCTACATAAGTAAATCGTGTTTTTTTTCCATCCAAAACCCATGCACTATGCATGTAACAGTGCATCGATTTAAAGTGATTCTTATTCTATCAATGAATACTTTGGGGTGTGCATTTAAAAACTATTAAGGTCTGTGTAAATTATATTATAATGTTACATTTAGGATATTTACCAAAGAAAATTGTACAAACGAGATGTAAATAACGAGTATTATAAACACAAGACCAAAAAATAACAGTGACAATTCATCAAATTATTGGGGGTTTGGGGGTGGTAGGTGAATTGTTATGTGCCTGATTAAGGGTGGCAGCAGTGGTTAGCCGCATTGCGCCATGAACCAGGCAACCTGAGTTTGATTCCTGACCGAGCATTGACGAATAATACCTAAATCTGGTCCTGTGTGCCTCCTTCAAGAAACCGGCACTGACCATCATAGAGAAGTGTGGTAAGACAATCTCCAGTGTGGAGGCCTTCATGTAATAATCATACCCTTGAGTTCTGCCTCGTGCGTTGCCAGTGATGGAAGGGTGGATATTGGGTTGATGGACTGTAGCCAGTGGGTTTCTTCTTCTTGGTTCTTTCGGTAAAGTCACGTAGAATGGAAATAATAAAATAATATAAATAAAACATAATAAAATAATTCTCACGACGTTTCGGCCACAATGCAAGCAGCCGTCCTCAGGTGAAGAACAGGTCTGTCGAGAAGACAGAGTCTGAATGAAACACCCCAGACTTGTAGCATCTATTTAAGCTGGGTTGGAGGGGGGGAGAGCGCCTTGACAAAATAATTTGCATATCAAGAGGAATTTAGCATATTTAGGGAAATGCAGATATGCGATTTGTACTACTTGTGAAATGCGTAGGAGGTGGGCGGGGGGTTTAAAGTCATATTATGCCCGTGCATTATGCAGGATTAGCAGCATCAAAGGGAGGGGAAAGGGGTAGCATTAATAAAGGGAAGGAATGTTAATAGTATGTAGCTGCAGTAACTAAACCAACACGTAAACAACTAAAGTATAAACTACATAGTATCATCAGTATACTAAATATACTATTCAATAAGCTGAGCTACTAACAGTAAGTAATACATTACAATTCTATGTCGCAAAAAAAATATATATAATATGCTTCCAGCTAAACTTTATTCTCTTTCATCACATGGGTATACCCCGTACTATATACTGCCATAGACAAACCGAACATTAAATTATATACTGTATTACTATACACCACCCTATACCTTATACATTGTAATATTACACTATGTATTATTCTACCCACCCTACTGTATATCACACTGCTGTATATTCACTATACAATTACGATACTATATATTACTTTATACAATGTATTAAACATTACAATTTTATTCTATTTATTATTATTATACAATCTACTATACGCTATACCATTGACCGTCGCGTGAAAGATACTAAGAGGAAGCAACAAAATATGTCAATGGGAGAGTGGTGGTAGGAGACTTGCAACGGAGCAAAGAATCCATTCCCTGCGGAGAATACAAGATATATAGTCAATGCCAGTGAGTGGACTGCGGTCTGAAAGTCACCGTAAACGTGAACACAATCAGTTAAGATCCGAAATGGTTTATTACGTCCTTCCAATGATTGCTGAGCCAGAATCCATCTTCTCGGTTTAAATTGTCTCTGTGTTTGTATATGTGGATCGCCTCATGAACGAATCTCTCATGGTAGCCAGATGGCTTGCAGAGAACCTCTGTCTTGGAGAAGTCAATATCATCTTCTTGGTTCTTTCGGTAAAGTCACGTAGAATGGAAATAATAAAATAATAAAATAAAACATCATAAAATAATTCTCACGACGTTTCGGCCACAACGCAAGCAGCCGTCCTCAGGTGAAGACCAGGTCTGTCGGGGAGACAGCACTGTCTCCCCAACAGACCTGGTCTTCACGCCACAATGCTCGTAGTTATTTTGGCTTTAAAAAAAATAATATTGTGAAATGTTTGTAAATACTGTGCATTGTTTTCTTCTGTTTTCAACTCTAGGGACCTCTCGGACAATCCACTCGCTAACATATCAAGCGCAACCTTCCTTGGATTTACAAGCCTGGCGTACATGTAAGTTGGCTGTGGAATTTTTTTCGCAGTATTTTAATTACACTTTTAAGTAGCGGCACAGACGAATAACACTTCACCAACACTTCCTACATTTAATAATATACTTAATATTAACTTCGCCGTCTCCAAATATTGGCTGATTTGTTTTAGTATTCCTATTCAGCTGATTGAAGCATGGAAATATGCAAATCTGAATATGAGTTTAGTCTGAAATAAGAGTGGAGAATCGGGAATGGGAGCTGCGACGACAACTCTCGTCATGGGTACACGGTGAAGGAGAGAGACGAGACCGAGAGAGACGTACGAGAGAAAGACAGGAAGACAGACCTAAACAGCGGGACATACAGGGAAACTGCAGGACACAAAGAGAGGGAGACAGGGGGGGAACCGAGAGAGGTAGACAAGAGTGCGACAGAGGGACACAGAGAAAGAGATTTGGTTTCTGGGCATGAACTTTTCCTGGACCTCTGCTAGGTCATCTCACCCTAACATTATATTTTACATAAAGATGATATATTGACAACAGCCCTTCTTTAGATCAGCGTTGTTATTTAAAAACTAGCCCGTCCTAGGACGGAAGCTGTAATATTAAAGATGTACATTTACATTTTCTTGGGTGATTGTCCATATTTTTAGGAATTGTTGCACGTAAATAAAAATTTCTTAACTTAAAAAATGAAATTAAGGACTTTGGAAGGTTTCTCAATATACGATATTTTGTGTGAATCTGGCGTCACCTGGTCCAACACCATGTGAGACTAGGCTCTAAGAAAAGCTGTTTTGGGTGTGGACCAATCAATTTCAAGGACAGTGCAGACATTATCAGAGTTGTGTTTTTGTTTGCATTCCCACCACAGGTATTGTGGTCAATGCAAACATGACTCCTTGTAAAAAGAAAGGTGTCAGTTTTGTTGCCAGATTTAAGGGTAAAAAAACAATTATCAGGTTTCCCTGCAGTTGACTACTCTTGATAAACACTTTGATCCACTGAGGATTTATAGAATCTTGCACAAAACGATGTAATCAAACACTTAACTGCATTTCACTGTTGTACTGTATTAATGGCAGTGATTGTTGCACAAAACTATGTCATAAAACACCTCACTTAATGTCACTGTAGCACTCTATTTAACTCCCCTTCAATTAGTTCAAAATCACTGCTCTGCTACTTTATTTTCTTCTACTTTCGCTCGCTGGGGTTGTAATCAATTTGAATTCGATACAATATCTAGAAAATCACGGAGAGATGTAGAAACGCTATCATAATTTAGAAGCAAAAATGAGACTTACCTTTTGCTTCAAGTGCTGAAAAAATCAATAAAGACACTAAAAACACTTTGTTGCTGCATTAAATTATTTATTTGATTAACTTTTCAATAAAGTAACGTCAAATTGAAAGCGAATTTGCGTACAAATATTTATTTCCGCTCGACCTTCTTCTGCGGGAGTGTAAAAATCCACCCGCTCATGATTTAATGACGGGATGGGGGGGGGGGGCTCTTTTGCAGTGTCGTCACGTACGGATGTAGCAGTGTGCTGCGTATATTTATTTTTTACCGTCACTTTCTGTAAAGAAACGTCATTTGAAGCGACTTTCCGTAATAAATTATTAAAGTCAGCTCGACCTTCCTCTGCGTTAGTGTAAAAGTTCACCCACTCATGAATATTAATGAGGGGGGGGTGGGTCTCATGTAGTGACATCACGCGGGGGAGTGGGCCTCATGTGGAGTGATGTCACACGCACATTCTTCGCTTATTATAGTAGTAATATATAATTTTCCAATGTTTCCAATGAAGGGAGTCATTACCCTAAAGGGTAATAGTACTTTTTAACATTTCTCTGAATCGCACCTATCTTATTCTTTGGGGCTTTCGGTAAAGCCACGTAGATAGAAAAAACAATAAAAATATCACGACGTTTCGATCACAACACAAGCAATCGTCATCAGGTGAAAAAAATAGTGGGAGAGCTTCTGAGGCAGGATGTTATAAAGGTTTGAGATGGGTGTAGCCCAAAGGTGATAAACGGAGTGGGCGGGGCTAGTGATGAAATTTGCATGTCAACGTAAGATCGGGTAAATCTGAGAGCTACCTTCACGATGACGAAGCTGCGGGGAGGTGGCCATTGTATTGTGAGAGATTAGCATGTCAATGGAAGATCGTGGAGCCACTGCCACATCGAGGAAAACGAGCAACTGTGGCTTTGTTAGCGAGACATTTAACATGTTAATGTAACACCAGAGAGTCGAAAATAACTACTAACATTGGCAGGTAGGATGGAAACATCACAGCCAGTTGTGACTTTTAAACTGGTTAATAACATCCTTCCAATGATTGTTCAGTTTGTACCCATCTTCTCGGTTTAAATTGTGTCTGTGTTTATATATCTGGATGGCGTCATGAACAAATCTTTGCTGATAGTCAGTGGGTTTGCAGAGTACCTTCGTCTTGGAAAAATAAATTTTGTGTGTGCCCACAGCGTTAAAACAATGATCAGCCATGGCTGAGGTATTGGTCCTACTGTGTTTCAGATCTGCCTTGTGTTCACGAACACGTTCCGAGACATGTCGCTTAGTTTTCCCAATGTAACTGCTGCTGCAGACACAGCTTAGTTTGTAGACGCCGGGGTATTGCGTGTCAGGGATCACATCCTTCACAGATGGGGTCAGATCACGAATTTTTGTACTGTGTTGAACCGAACCTGGATCTTGTGTTTGCTCATGATTTTGGAAATCTTTTTAGTGACCCCTGCTATGTATGGCAAGGTGATGGTTTTGATTGGGTGCTCAAATGGTTCTTTCCCAACGGTTGGGGTGATAGCCTTACGGATTGTGTAGTCTGAATATCCATTCATCTTGAGTGCTTGGTGTACGTGTTCCAACTCACTGGCTAGGTGGTGATGGTCGGAAATACATCGAGCTCTATGGTGTAGAGTTTTGATGAGGGAATTCTTCTGGCATGGATGGTGGTGGTAGTCAGGTTTTAGGTCGGCATCTGAATGGGACACTGTCTTTCCTGTAGACAGAGTGTCCCATTGAGCCATATGGTCTCTTTTCGATTAAAACATTCAAGAATGGTAACTTGCCATCCTTTTCCACCTCCATGGTGAATTTAATGGCTGGGTGTATGGAATTGATGTGGTTGAAGAAATGGCCCAGAACTGGTAGGCCATGTGGCCAGATGACGAACGTGTATCTCTTCCACAAGGAAGGATGTTGGGTGGATGCCTGGATGGCATCTGTCTCAAATTTTTCCATGAAAACATTGGCTACAACTGGAGATAAGGGAGAACCCATTGGGGTACCTTCAGCTTGTTTATAGAATGTTCCATTGCAGGTGAAGTAAGTGTTGGTGAGGCAACGTCTCACCAGGGCCGGTACATCAGCATTCAGTCCTTGTTGGACCAAATCTTCACTGATTGAATGGTGTCAGGCACAGGAACTTTGGTAAACAAAGATACTACATCGAAACTGACAAGCAAATCACCTGGAGATAGTGAGATGTCCTTAATTAACGATACCAAGTGAGCTGAGTTAAGTACAGCTGAGGTGGTCTTACCAGTGAATGGTTGTAAGGTCTCAGACAGAAATCGGGTCAGTTTGTAGGTGGGTGAGTCAATGGTGGAGACGATAGGACGAAGTGATGTACCTTCTTTATTGATTTTTGGTAAGCCATAAAATTGGGTGGACTAGCATCAGAGGGTTTTAAAGAAAGCCGCTTGGTTGGTTCGATTAAAGATGTCGAATCAGTGATGATGTTGTTAGTTTTCGTAACCAGGCATTTGGTGAGATCTCTATTGATTTTGGTATAGTTACCATAATTAAGTAGGTCCTGAATTTTGTTACTGTATGGGGTTTTGTCCATGATGACGGTGGCATTGCCCTTGTCGGCTGAGAGGATGACTATGTCATATCTTTTTTTTAGTTGAGAAGGCTCAAAGCGCTCATCCTTACTAATGTTGCTAATAGGTGTCTTAGCGTTTTTGAGGATTGCAGCGATATCCAATCTTGCCACGTCTGCAGGAATGCGTCTTAAACCCACATATCTTACTTATAGATTCAGCAATGTGGAATTTGAAGGCAGACAGTCCTTTGAAATATCTTATTTTCAACAAACTGGCACGTTTCTCTTATCTCCCACTGTTTTTCTGTGTATTCATCTGACACTCTGTCTCCCTCTGTCTGTCCTGTCTCTCTCAGTCCCCCTATGTGTCTGGCATTTTTAAATGAGTCTGGCTTGCCCGATTCGATAGTGCATTGCACATAACCATGACACCAACCACCCACATAGACACACACACCCACGTGAATGCAAACTGTATATCGAATATGAGGCAGATTGAAAGGGTATGGTGTTGATACGTGGTGGCTTTTGTTCAGCGAGCTGCCTCATCTCGTCGAATGCCCTGGAGGGAGCAAGGCTTGGAAGAGGATATATGTCAACCACAGCAGGATTTGCCAAGATCAGCAGAATGCATGCAACGGTATGAGCGACGTGGGAGGTGTTGGGACTTGTCGGTCGAGAGCTGCATGTGGTGTCTGTTTTAATCACATTGTACCCCTGGCAAAGGTCTTAGTGTGATCAGCTCTCTGTTCACAATTTATAGTATGTTTATTACAAATGGTGTTTTTTTTATACAGCAAATTCTCAAGCCATTTTATTCCCGAGGGACCTGCATTCAAATGTTTTACCAATTCCTTAAAAACAAAATAGGTGAAACCTCACTCACGTGAGAATATAACACTCACAAGTCCACACTGGATGGGTTCACAAAGCCTCTTGCTGTACCAGTCTCCTGCTCCCTTGTAGCCCCGGTGGGTTTGAGAATCTCTTGTGACACGTGAAGATCTCTATGTTACACCAACACTGATTCTAAAATGCAATTGCAATGCACACATGGGTTTAAAAAATATATATGATGCACGCAAGTACGTGTGTGCGTGTCTCGTTAACGTTCTACGTTTGTTGTCGATTCAACGTACATGAATAATTGAATGTCGTTAAGTGGCTCAAAATGCCTTTATAGAGAGCCACACAGCTTTGGGGGTGATTTGGGGGTTGTCTCACCACGTGGCTGTCTCCCTGCTTGTCTGTGGTTCATCGCTCTTCCAAGCCGCTCTCTTGCTGTGTGGCAAATGCTGTGCGGCAGCCCGTTACAAGTTGAAATAATTATTTATACCAAGAGTCGGGGTCAGCCTGTCGTCTGGGCAGGGTGGTGTGACACATGAACACCTGACCCTCGTCATCAACTCACTTGACCGTCAGCGAATACAATGTAGTGGTGTTCCCGTTGAGATTCAACCAGCTTCCCCGATGGTGTGCACTTATCATTTGATCCTTATGGCGGTACCCCAGAGTACCAAATAATACTAAATGGCCGAGGTAAATACATATTTTATTTCTGGGACACTATTTTTTCCAATTGTGGACTTAACTCTACGACTGGGGCACTAATCAGTCTGAAATCAGTGCTACTCCGCAATGTCAAAACGCAGCGAGGACGATGGCGCTGAAACCCTGAACGCTCGTACGCACCGTAGTGGTTCATCGTGAGTACAGCTCGTCGAGATGAGTCGATGGCCGCATCGCTGACCATCAACAGAATAAAAATGACTGCATCATGGACATTATGGCGGTACCCTGGGGTACTGTGGAACCCCGGGGTACCGCCATAAGTATTCTTTGGGTTTTTTTGGTAAAGGGCTGCCAGGTGAAAATTAGCATGTTAATGGAACATGCTAATCTCTCTTTGATTGGTGGAAAACCAACCACCGTCGGGTTGGTTGCCCACCACTTGCATTAACATTGGCTGCTGACATTTGGGGTACGCCCATTTCAAACCTGTATACACAGTTTGCCTTGGAAGCTAACCCCCCCTTTTCCTGAAGACGACCGCTTGTGTTGCGATCGAAACGTCGTAGTTTTTAGTTATTTTTTTGTTATTTTCTTTGAACCTATCTACGTGACTTTACCGAAAGACCCAAAGAATATGAATTCCTGCAGTCACGAAAGCTTTAAGTCAAGATTTATACCGCCATGAGGTTCAATTGTAAAGAAATGTAAACATAACGCCGATTTTATATATATATGTTTTCCTTGTAAGGCAGTTTTCTTAGCAAGTATGTGTTTTCGTTTGTAAGGCTTTTGTCACATGCAGGCTCATTGTAATTGGTAGAGTGGAAGCATTTTCAGGATTAATAAGCTGCATTTTTGGGTCAAAGGTCAATATTTCTCAATTGCAACGTGATTCATATAAGCTGCTTTCCATTATCTTTAAAATGACACCTCATTCACTGAGATTGGTAGAGCCGTCTTGGAAGAGTTTCCCAGATAAAGATGCATACATACAAACATACAGATTACATAGATGCTTGTGATCGATCTTGTCTCAAGACACATTTGTATGACTTAAATCACGAGCCCAAAGTTTAAGAATACATGTACACCTTACGGGACTGTGTTGGAAGGTGTTCAACCGAATGTCGTACAAGCCTCGTGACTGCCACCTGGACAATAGAAACGCACACACATTAGGTTAATGTCTTAGGAAATGGCCCGTCTCATAGCACGCGAGGGCAAACAAAAATTGGCTGAGAAATATCGCGAGTCTATTTTAAAATGTGTATGGAGTTGGATGATAATAATTGAGATTGATGAACGGTTTACCTGTTGGCAGACATTTGTGAGTAGCAAAGTGAATTTTGGCAGCTTGTCAAAATTAGTAAGTAATTTGTCATAATCCAGTCAACAATAATTGCAATTAATATTTGAACCTTATGGCGGGGCCCCGGGGTCCCATAAGCCCCCGGCTCTCTCGCTTAAACTGCGTTGCAATGTCATTTTATGTCTGTTGAAGGCAAACGACACGGCAATCTATTCCTCTCGACGAGCTCTACACAATGCGCTAATCAAAGTTAAAAAATTTAGTTTATGGCTACGGCAATTTTGGCAACGACGGGTGCTTGGTGAAAATGAGAGGATTGATTTCTGGTAGGTCGTGGCTTTTATGTGCGCGGTGGGATGGAGTCGCCAAAAATAAATAAATTCATTGTGATTTTGACTTCCGTTTATTCGGGATCCCGGGGTCCCGCCATAAGGTTAATTTCATGAATGTAAAAATGTATCTAATTTGGTGTATCCTGGCTTTGAGGGAATGTGTTTAAGTACTGCCTGTTGGGTGATTTGACATGCAGTGAGATACACAGAGCACCATACACACAGTGCACTACACGGTGCTCTGTGTAGGGCAAGATAGGGACACCACGGTGGCAAGATGTTAACTACCTCACTAAGTATACAGGAGGTCGTAGGTTCGATCCCGACCCTGACACCTACATTTTTTTTGAGTTTGCATGTTCTCCCCTTGGTCGTGTGTATTTTCTCCGGGTTTTCCCTCTACTTTTATAAACGTGTGTTTAGAACATTTGACTGCTATCGATTTCAACTTGATAAGCCACTTCATTGAGCTATCATTTGTGATAGCCAGGTTGCTTCCGAAAAAAGAGCTATATAGCTCCGTCGGCCTTACCTGGTAAAAGAAAAATAGTTTAGTTTTAGTTTAAATAAAAAGATCAGTTTTAGATCGGCCTATTGTAGTAATTGCAGTCTGAGTTCTGTGGCTGTCATCTTCTGATACATTTACTGACGTGGTGTGGCCTTCTCCTGACCAAAGACATTCTAAAAGAACATTTTATAAAATCCCCGATATTTGGGCTGGGAAAAATAGTTGACAGCTTTGTTAGATGAGACATTACCCCTCTTGCATGGTACATATTTTCATTACGACTCTCCATGATGTCCTTCTGACCTCACCTTAGTAATGTGTTTTTGAAGCAATTAACTTATGAACTTCCAGAAGAAGGCCTTGTGGTTGGCAGGATGTGTAAAAAAACATTACAGTAAGTCCACTATTTATGTTGCTTCTATTCACATTGTTTCACTATAACACCGCCAACGAATTGGGGAACGTAATTATATTTAAAATGCATTGATTCACTCCAACGTTTTAAAAGATTTTAAGAAAATAACTTAGTAGTTTGGGTGCTCAAGCCTCATGATGTAACTCCTCAACTTCCCTTCATGCCATACCAGGCCTCTGAATGCAACCTCTGCCACCATCTGTGGTGGCTACGGTGAATTGACATGTCATTTATTTAAACGTGTTATATAACACCTTTTTAGGTATTTTTCATTATCGCTTTCTGCGGGTTTGGTTTGTGAAATATGTACGCGCGGCTAACCTATTTCTATCCAAAATTCGCTATATTCGGTTTGAATTCACCCATAGGCGGCTACGCGGTGGTACGCGAGACAACGCTGTGTGTGTTACCGTGTGCGCTACTCGGCAGGCCGCTGTCTCGTGCGATTCCGCTTTGCGCGCCCCTTTTCTTGGAACGCATCGACAATGTTACTGTACTTATTGTTTGACCAAAAAAAATGACCCCCCGGGAACGAATCCTAAATTAAGATATGTTAAGTCAATGGGTTTAGATTTACATTGTATCGTTTGACGTCTCGCTTTTTCCAGGGATGCATACCGATTGTGCTTGTGTGTATTTTTGCTTCATATGGGGGGACAGATATATGAAGGAAATGTATTGTCTGCTTCTCCGTGGTGTTTTTGAAAGGTTGTTTCCTTTATTATCGCTACTAGTTTGGAATTATTGTGATGCTGCAAGATGAGCTAAAGCCTTCATGATTACACTGTGTGGCTTTGTTTTCAATCACTTGCAGAATCGAGTAACCACTGCCCAAAGGAGGCTGTTTGTCACCCAGATGGTCCAGGACTCTTTAAGTGTGACTGCAAGGACGCCCATCATGGATACAAGTGCGTTAGAGAGGTAATTCGGCTTCATCAAATGAGGCATAATTTGATTTGTGTACGAGGTGGGGCCATATTTCGGAGGAGGCGTATAACCTGCGGTGTGCCACTGAGCGAGCCTTGATGTTTTGAGTTTTAATTCCTGTCACGACTATCCATGATCGAACCATGTTCCTAAGTTAAAGAGTGATGGTTTCAACCAAATCACCGTTTTTTTTTTACCGATTTTCATTTATTCTGACATTGAAGAATCAACTTGATAAAAAGTATCAAATTTCTGACGTGCGAGAAAACCGCCCTTCAGATAGCACCAATCAGTCGTCACGTGACGTTAGGTTGCAGGGGGAGCTCTGTGATGTTATCTTCTGGGGCGGGTTTCCGGGCGTGGCGTGAGTGCTCTGGCTCGAGGAACAACCCGCCCGGCGCATTTTCCGTCGGCGGTTGTGAGATGAAATTTGCATGAATGACTGTCTCACACTAAACATTGTTCTTATTTGGATTATTATTGTATATTTGCCCATTGACAATACTCTTCTTTGAAAAACAGAAGTAAAACTTTGTAAAAAAAAAAACAAGCGAGGGAAGCAATTCGGCATCAAAATAAATGGGATGAAAACACTGTAAACTGAAGTGTTTTTTGTTTACTTTTTCGGTTGTTGTTTCACCAAAGTGTCTGCTTTTGTAACTTTATAATAGCCTGCCTTACTCTTTAACATTTGCCTCCTTTTCTGTGTCTTCCGTAGGGGTTCTTTCCGATGGCGCTGTTCTTCGGCCTGCTTACAGCGGTGACCTTTTTGCTCTCAGCTTTTCTGTGGGCCACTCAGCGGAGAAAGGCAAAAACCCTTTAGTGGCCTGATTTGCACATTCCATGTGCAAGCTTTTGCCACCGCTGGCAATGGCTCTGCTAAATGGTGTTGTCAAATGCAGCGCTTGACAGAGTGCCATGTGTTCGCATCCATTAACGCACTCGGCACTTTTTTGAGGCCACCGTTGAGCTGTAAATTATTTGTTGGGTTGAACTAATGTGTTGAGTGAGCTTCGTGTGTACAGTTGAATTGATGTTTGTACCAAGTGTGGTTGGAGTTCACCTTTTAATCCAGGTTTGGTCTCAGGGTTTGTAGGTCTCAGAGTTCATGGAGTGCTTAGGACACCCACTGGCTTGAATGAGGTGGCCTGTAGATGGCAGTAGAAACAGAAGTCTATGAACCTCTGAATAAATTAATGATTTTCATTTCCTCCTGTATGTACACTTTTTCGGTGGTTTGCTTCAAAACACACAATTAAATAATGAATTGGCCAAACGTTCAAACGGGGCACTCCTCTGCAATCGACTCGGTGGATTTTTGGTCGATATATCAGATTGTGTGCGTGTGTATGTTGAACTTCTTTCGCACCGTACTAAGCTAACCGTGCTAATGGGAGATGCGAGGTTTCGTGTATGCTTTCAGATATGTGGTGGCAGTGTGTGCGGCCGTAAACAATGAGATGTTTTTGTTGTAATGATTAGCACACTGGACTTGCAATATAGAGATCCGACACCTTGATTCGATCTTTTGGCGTAGCAGTTGAAAGTATTTTCTTAAACACGTTTCCTAAATTCCCTCCCTCCCCGGCTTCTGTCCACCCAGCGGGATAAATTTGGTATACCACAGTTAGCTGTCCTCTTTGGTTCTTTCGGTAAAGTCACGTAGGTATAAAATAAAAT